>JADBJO010009028.1:0-20000 GCA_016801955.1 Conus betulinus | reverse complement strand
TCTCTCTCTCTCTCTCTCTCTCTCTCTCTCTCTCTCTCAGTCTCTATCCCTCTTTCTCTTTAGGATGGTCTTCGACCGAAGACACAACAAAGGGACATGGTAGAGTTCCACCGTGGACTTGGCAAGATTCACAACATTCACAACAGAAAACACTGGAAGCACTATATAGGGCTTGTAGTGAAGAGGCTATGTACTGGCAAGAGAGACTTACCCATTCGGCTCTCTTTTTGCAGTGCTGTTCACAGCGGTGCTAGGCAGCGGTAAAGGCTGAAAGCGAGAGGTGACAAGCACACACTGACACTTCAAGAACACGTGGATGTATTCCTGCTCCACACAATGGCACATGCTTGACTCTGTGATTGTTCGCCAGCGGGACAAACGTGATGTTCTAATTACACGCTGCATGAGGAAAGCTGATTGCTGGTCAGATCACCCCCTGAAGAGGAGCAAGATGAACACCCAGCTTGTTCTGAAGCACAAATCGGCCAGAGATAAGCCCCCGAGAAGGCTGAACATAGCTCACCTGTACAACAGCAGAGACATCCTGGAAGAAAGGACCTAGGATCGTCTGTCAAACGTCAACATCAGTGGAGAAGACACTGGTGAACTGGGAAATCTGAATGCAGGTATAGGGCGTATTACAGAGAGGATTTAAAAAAAAATGGACGAGGAAGGAGCCAGCATAGATGACACAAGTGGACTGACTTCAAGACGTCGCTGCTCTCAGCCATGGAAGGAAACGTCCCCTCATACATACAATGGAGAAACCACCGCTACCCATGGGTCAACAAAGCGGTCAAACGCCTGTTCAGAAAGAAGAAAAGACTGTGTAAGCAGGCAAAGAAGACCGGAAGATGGGAGAACTACAGAATTTTCCAAAAAGAATGCAGGAGACGGATGAGAGCAAAAGAGTGGGAGTACATAAACAACACAATAGAAGAAGGACTCCGGAATAACAGCACAAAGCCTTTCTGGAACTACGTCAAGTCTAGACGCCATGACAGTACTGGTGTGGCACCATTGAAGAAAGGCACGACCCTCCACAGTGATGGCACGACCAAGGCACAGATCTTGTTGGATCAGTTCAAATCCGTCTTCACACCAGATGACGGGCACACCACTTCCAAGATGAATGGGGCACCCTTTCCAACTTTGGATGAGCTCATCATTGATACAAACGGAGTAGCCAAGCTGCTGAAGAACTTGAATCCAGCAAAAGCGGGGGACCGGATGGAATGCCAAACAGGATCCTTAAGACCTGCGCCAATGCCATCCCTCCTGCCTTGACCTGCATCTACAGGCGTTCCATACATACGGGCCAGTTACCAGAGGATTGACTGTCAGCAACCATGCGACGGTTTTCAAGAAAGGAGACAGAAATAAGGCAGAGAGTTACAGACCAGTTTCTCTAACTTCAGTGGCCTGCAAACTCCTGGAAAATATCATCTGTCGTCACCTTCAGACCATATGGAAAGGCACAACATACTGACAGACAAAAACAACGGCTTCAGACCCGGCTACTCCTGCGAGACGCAGCTGATAACCGCAATGCATGATCTCTTCGAGTCCCACGATGCCGGGAAGCAAACCGATGTGGTGATACTGGAGTTCAGTAAAGCCTTTGACACTGTAATTCACAAAATGTTACTTCACAAACTCGATCATTATGGAGTACGAGGACCTATTCTTAAATGGCTCACCGACTTCTTAACGAAAAGGAGGATGCGAGTGGTGCTGGAGGGAGAGGCATCAGGTGAGGTAGCTGTCGACTCCAGCGTCCCTCAGGGAACAGTGTTGGGGCCACTACTCTTTCTGTGCCACATCAATGACCTACTGGAAGCAGTGAAGTCAAAAAGTACGACTCTTCGCTGACGACTGCCTACTGTACCCGCAACATCAATACCCTGCAGGACCACATCACCCTGCAAGAAGACCTGAGACACCTTGAGGACTGGGCCAAGAGATGGGGGATGTGCTTCAACGCACAGCAATGTTATATCCTGTCCTCCCGGAGCAAGTCTACCTATATGTACAGCCTCAATGGAGTCTTTCTGAAACAAGTTCAGCAAAATCCGTACTTTGGAGCGCTCATCTCAGATGGCATGAAATGGGGTCAACACATTGCAGATATTGCTAGAAAAAGCTGGATCAACAGTGGCTTCCTAAGCTGGAATCTCAGGAATTGCCCAAAGGAGTGCAGGCGCCTGGCGTACATCGCACTTGTGAGATCCAGACTGGAGTATGCAGCTACAGTGTGGGACCCATATTACCAACAGGACATCGAGAAGTTGGAGAGGGTACAGAGACAGGCAGCACGCTTCATCACAAAGGACTATAGGTCCAGGGAACCAGGTTGCGTAAGCCGAATGCTGCGGGATTTGAATCCCACCCCCCAACCCTGCTGGCTGATCGTCGCATGCAGGTACGACTAGGCTTATTGTTCAAGATAGCGGGAAATCTCATCCCCGCCATTCCCCACAAGAACTTCCAGTCCCCTGTGAGTGCTGGCCGCAGACGGACATGATCCCCAAAGTATGCGGACTTCGAAGTTTCTAATATTACAGAACACCGTATGGTCAGAAACACTTGCGGCTTCAGGCTACCTGTCTGTAACACAAGTCAGTACGCTCACCCCTTCTTCGTGCGGTCAGTGATGGACTGGAATCATCTATGGGAGGATATCGTCAGTGCAAGCTCTGGCAGTACATTTACATCAGCACTTGGCAGATCAACATCGCCTGCCTAATAGCATCTTGACAGCAGTAGAGTTGTTTTTAACCTGTAGATACCTGTTGTGGCTACTCACTGAGATCTGAACCCCATAGAATATTGTTAGGACATAGTGGTGGCTTTTAAAACTATTTTTGAAACTATGTTTGCGCTCTCCCTGTTCCGTCGTGTTTATAGCCGTTGATTGGCTCCTGCGACGCAAAGTTCCACATCCAGATGAAGATCCAGGCGAGAAATGGAAATCCTTCAAAGAATCCCTGTACAATGCTGCACCTGCCATCCTGGACTTTGTTGAATACAAACATAGAAACTGGTTTGATCAAAACGATCCAGAGATCAACAAGCTCATAGACATGCTCCATATGACCCATAGAGATCACCCCAGCGACAAGACATGCGAGGAAAAAGTACAGCAGTAAGCCGAGCAGCTCGTCTAATAGAAGCTTTGACAGATGAAAGAATGGTGGGAAAAGAAAGCAGAAATTTGGCAAGCTGTGGCTGACACCAACAACATGAAGACACTTCACGAGGGACTTTGTTCCATCTATGGACCAAAGACTATTGAGTCAACACCCATTCATTCTCCTGACCAGACCACACTGCTGACAGATAGGACAAACATTCTCGCTCGCTGGACTAAGAACTTCAATGCCCTTTTGAACAGTCTTGTCAACATATATATATTGAGCTGACCACTCAGACTGTTCCATATCTTCTGATCTCCCTTGTATCCTTAAATGGATCCTCACGCATAGGCTCAAAGATTGTCTCTTACATTTTATACTGTTTGCGTAATGTTTTTAGTTTTCAACAACCTTTTTCCTCGCCACACTTTTGTTTTGTTTCATTCTACTACCTTTCGCTGGCTGCTTTCGGGGGTGCTGTTGGATTCTTTTTCGAACCCTTGGCGGTCGGAACACCACAGAATTATGGACTGTGGTGTGTCTCTATCTGACGCCAAGAGCGCAGACACAATCAGCCGTGTCTCCCTGATGAGTCCGATCCAGCAGACGAAAGCCTCGGAGCAGGCGATACATACAGATTTGCCTTCGAGAGGGATTGCGATAGTTTCCTCATGCAGCTAGTGAAGGGTTTTCATATTTAGGATATACATTTTCCCAGTCACTTCATTTTAAATTTTTTCCCCTCTCAATTTTGGATCTTTGCCAAGTCATTACTATAATGATGGAAGAATTGTTAACCTGCACTTGTTTTCCCCCACTACTTAATTGTTCAGCATTATATATAGATAGATACAAAGAAGCAATCGCTGTGCTACCACAACTGTCAGAAAAGGAATCTCTGGCAGATCCACCCTCCAGTGCAGAGACTGCGAAGGCTCTGAAACAGACCACGCCCAGCAAAGAAGCAGGGGCAGATAGAATCCCAGCTTATTATCTACAAGAATGGAGGCGAGGCATTCCTGGGAAAGCTGACCAACGCCGTCCAGTCCAGAGGGAGAAGTGTCTTAAGACTTCAGACACGCCTCTGTCGTACACATCTATAAGAGGAAGGATGATAAAGCGCTCTATGACAATCGTCGTGCGATTTCCTCTTGTGTATCGCAGGAAAGATGTTTGCCAGGGTCACTTAGAACGGACTCGTCACCCACATAGCAGAATCCATCATCCCTGAATCACAGCACGGGTATTGCACAGACAGGGGCACAACTGGCATGGTACTGGCTGTTTTCTAGCCACAGGAGAAAAATCGGGAGCAGAATCAGTAACCCCACATGGTGTTTGTTGATTTCACGAAGGCTTTCGACACCGTTAATCGGACTGGCTTGTGGAAGATCTTTCCAAAGCTTGGTTGCACGGAAAAGTCATTTCACAAAAACAGTTTCTTGTCATGATGGTATGCAGGCGAGGGTGCAGGAAACGGATTCCAGTGAAACATGGAGTGAAGAATGGATACGTCATAGCTCCCACCCTCTTTTCCAGTCTGTTTGATGCAATGCTGATTGATGCATTCTGGGATGGTGACTGGAGGTGTACGTCCAGACCCGTTCAGACTGCAAACTCTCTAACCTTCGACGACTTCAGGCCAAGACCTTAGTATTTGATGCCCTTCTGAGAGATGTCCTCTGTGCAGATGACTGTGCACTGGCCGTGCACTCCCATGAAGACCAACACATCACTGATCGCTTTGCAGGGGCCTGTCAACCTTTTGACTTACAATCAGTCTAGGTAAGACCAAGGCCATCTTGCAACCTTCACCGTCCGCTGCTGGCAGTGCCCGACCATCACCTGTCGTCATCAAGAACATACTGATCAAAACTGTGGACAAGTTCTGCTATTTGGGCAGCACTGCAAACAGCACTGGATCTCTGGATGCTTAAGTGATGCTGCGCATCTCAAATGCCAACTCAGCTTTAGGCAGACTCTTAAAGAGTCTGTGGCAAGACTATGGCATCAGACTGTGCACAAAAAAAAAAAAAAAAAAAAAAAAAAAAAGAAAATGCCCTTATGCAGAGCTGTGGTTCTGAGTGCCCTCCTCTACTTTGGGAGACGTGGACCACGTACTGCCGACACATCCGACAACTCGAACAGTTCCATCAACGATGCATGCGCGCAAGATCTGCAGCATCAAATGGCAAGACAGATTGTCTACACTACAGGTCTTTAAGAAGTATGGCCTACCCAGCATCGACTGTATACTCATCAAAAGCCAATTCCGATGGACAGGACAGGTTGACCTTCCCGCCTACTCATCGGTCGGACACGACGGGAGAATATATTACCATTTCAGAGGATGATGGTATTATAGTTATTTCTAAGCCTAAGAAAGATAAAGCTAACCAGATAGACGATAGTTCCGCAGAAATGTTGAAACATGGAGATACACACCTTCAGAAATTTCTAACAAAACCGTTTAATACTGTTTTTGATCACGTTTATCCTCGTTAGTGGAACAAATCTATTATCATACTAGTATCAAAGACAGATTACCTCAATAATGTTGATAAATTTAGAAAAGTATCTTTGCTATGCATCATATATAAGTGTTAAACATCGATATCAAACAAAGACTGTACACCAGGTTAGAAAGCAATAACTTTACTGCATAAAATCGTGCAGGATATCGAAAAGAAAACACTCTGCTGATGATCATATATTTACCTTACACGCTGCTGTCCAGAAATGTATGAATGGGAAAGGTACAAAACCATATGTTGCTTTTGTTGATTTTAGAAAGGCTTTGGATTCTGTACGTTATTACAAACTTTTGGAGAGTAAAAAACCCAAAATGTGAAAAAGAAATGTTTGGCCTCGGTCAAAACAATGTACATTTCATTAATGTCGTGTGGGTCGATTAAACCATGAATTTTCTGTGCTGGTTAATTGCCCACTATGAGTACGACGATGATGTGTTTTGAGCCCCCATTATTCACAATATTTATAACCAGTTTACAACACATGTTGAAGAAAAGTGTAAACATGGTGTGCAGTTGACGCCGGGTATAAGGAAGTCATTCATGTTCTTGTTTGCGTATGATGCAGTGGGCAGTGTGGGCAGTGTGGACAGTGGGCAGGTCTTTAGACCTGCATGGGTAGATAGGCGACCCCACCCTCCGTGAATCTCCCAGCCATGGGTAAATGGATCCTGCTGCCTTGCAGGCTGCCTTTGGAAAGGCAAAAGCTGCGGGAGTAAAACCCTAATGGCAAATCCGGAGTGGAACCCCTACGACGCCTTGATGGTGAGCTCCATCATCACTAGGGCAGCTCCTGCAGTCCAGTCGTGGTCATGATGTTATGCCCTACATCCCTTTTTGCAAAAGCGGCTCGGACCGAGAGGGCGGTCGTGGTGCTTGGGCAACCCACGGCCTCCATATGCTTCTTTGCCCAGGATTCATTGACTCCACCTCTCCTTTCTGCTTTCCCAAGTCCTTGGGTGCCAGGCGAGTGGCGACGGTGCAGGCGGGAGATGCACTGGCAGCTGCTAGTCACTGACCTGTACTCAGGCGGTCAGGGCAGGATGGTCGTCACTCTACTCACCGGGGCAAGAGTAGGTTTCGGCAGCCATCTTGGCGACGGAGCAGCCCTATTCAGGGATAGCACTGCTACCCCCTTCGTGGGGAGGGGCGTAGAAAAGGTGGCCTAAAGAAAGTTTGCCTCAACCCAACCTGTCAGCATACAGCAGCTGACCGGACATCTAATAACGCGGTCAATCTCATTCAAAAAGATTATCCACAAAGAACAAGCGCACTTTATGTGTTGGAGCCTGGAACACCCGGACGCTAATGGACAACAGGAGGAGCGACAGACCAGGGCGTCGAACAGCACTTGTGGGCCAAGAACTTAAATGTTACAAAGTTAATATTGCTGCAATTCGCGAGACGCGTCTGGCAGACACTGGCAAAATCACAGAAGAAGCTGGATACATCTTCTTCTGGACTGGAAGGCCCCTGGAGAATAAAAGAGAAGCAGGAGTGGGCTTTGTCATCCGCACCTCGCTGGTCAAGAACTTTGAGTCTTTCCCAAAGGGCATTGATGATCGTCTGATGACTATGGGACTGCCTCTTCAAGAAAAACAGTGCCTGACACTCATCAGTGTGTACGCCCCCACCATGAACTACACACAAGAACAGAAGGAACTGTTCTACCAGAGCCTCTCAAGCTTGCTAGACAGTATCCCAAAGGATGACAAGCTTTTACTTCTTGGGGACATCAACGCTCGTGTGGGCAGGGACGCTCAGTCTTGGCCGAATGGAATGGGACAGGAAAGCTCAAATGGCCAGCTGCTTCTTACACTCTGCGCCGAGTTTGGTTTGGCCATCACCAAGACACTGTTCCAGCTGCCAGGCATCCACAAGGCCACCCGGATGCAACCTCGCTCCAGACACTGGCACTTGATTGGCTCTGTGATCACTAGGAGGCGTGCCATCTAGGATGTCCACATCACAAGAGCAATGAGGGGAGCAGACTGCTGGACTGACCACCTGCTACTGAGGTGCAAGCTCTCTTTCTCCATCGCTAGCACCCACAAAAGCCGGAATGCTGACATCAAGAAGAAGCTGGTGTCCAGAAAATGAATGATCCAATGACAAGACATGAAACCTTCATGACTTACCTTGCGAACCATCTCAATAGTGTACCAGATGAACTGACTTAGAATAGGCTAGGTAAACTTCAGAAACGCAGTCTAAGACACTGCCAGGCTGTCTCCTGGGCACCCAAAGAGGAAATACCAGGACTGGGTTTGACAGCTACAACAGGGAGATCGGCAGACTGCTACAACAGAAGAACGAATCCCACACAAGCTGGCTCAACGACAAGGGATCCACAGCCAAGCATGATCGTCTCAAGCATCTCAGAGGCAAGGTCCAGGCTAGCTGAGACATATGGAGGACAAATGATGGAAAAGAGAAGGCTGCAAAGTTACAACAGTACGCCGATGAGCACAACTCCAAAAAAGTTCTCTGCAGGCTTGAAATCTGTGTATGACCCCTCCTCCAACACCATGGAGCCTGTACGGACAACTGGCACTATACTTACTGAAAAGAGAGATATTGTACAGCGGTGGTGGTGGACCACTTCAGCCAGCTTCTGAACAGACCATCTCAGATCGATCAGCAAGCGATCCGGGACATGCCCCAACGTCCAGTTTTGACATCGCTTGACGACCCACCGACTAAGGAGGAAACCCAGTAGGCGATCAAGCAGCTCCCAAATCAGAAAGGTACTAGGCCTTGATGCCCCCCCCCCCCAACCCCGAATTCTTCAAGGTTGGTGGAGAGGCCATGGTCGACAAGGTAACTGAGCTGATGCAGCAGTTCTGGGGTGAGGGAGCAGTATCACAAGTCTTTAAGGATGCCAGCATCATCCACCTGTACAATAACAAGGTCGACAGAGCATTGTGTGACAACCACAGAGGTATCTCAATATTGAGCATAGCTGGAAAGATTATGGCCCGTGTCATCCTGAATCGCATCATACACCCACTTGCTGGACGATATTATCTCCGAGAGCCAGTGTGGTTTCAGGAGCAACAGGGGGACAATCGACATGATCTTCGTTGTTCGCCAGCCGCAAGAGAAGTGCCAGAAACAGAATCAGAACCTATACATCCAGTTCTTAGTTAAGTCAGTCAAGTTCTAACCCAAGTTCTTAAGTCAAGTTCTAACCCAAGTACTTAGTCAAGTCAGCTAAGTTCTTAAGTTAAGTACATAGTCAAAACCAGTCAAGTTCTATTAAAGTTCTCCAATGGCCTTTAGCACATGAAAACTCAGGGGTAACGTAAGTTCGTTTGTTATTATTGGAGGCAAGAGTTTTCTTGTTAACAGCAGTTGCGTTTACTTGATGAAGAGTAGAGCGCACATTAACATTTGTATGGTGAAATACTTTGTCTTGAAAGACAGTCTGTTTGTAGTTGTCGTGAGTTATATTTTTAACAACTTCTTTACATATCCCTTGGCTTTCTTCATTCTGTGAGGTCTGGCTAGCAACGCAATACATCTTCAACCCACACACCGACATATTCTTGTATATACTGCTCAAAACAATTGACAGGCCACTACCACTTTTTAGGGTACCTTGTTTGACTTATTTTTTCCAATAACACGGCACTGCGCCCACCCAAACTTACTGAATTTGGTTGCATGCCTGATCAGTCAACTTGAATTTGATCAGAAATCAACTCAGTCTGTGTCATGCAAATCACAGCGGTGAACTGAAATGTGCACATACTGCACGAAAAAAAAAAGGGTGCAAATCAAACAGGCTTGTGCAACAGTGCACATCTGAACTGCAGGAATACTGCAATGCACGTGCAACCCATGTCTTATCCGAACACAGGTCAGCCAGTTTTGAGAGACTGGTGGGCATTTATGCTGTGTTTACGGCACTTTTGCAATCATGCCTCGGAGACAACGACTGAGTCAGGATGACCAAGGGCGGGCAATTGCGTGGCTTCAGGAGGGCGTGGGGGTACGAGAGGTTGGTCGTCGACTGTCAGTCGCCCATTCAGTCATTAAGACTTAGAGAGAGACCACTTCAACCAGACAGGAAGTGTTGCTGAGTGAAGACGTCCAGGACGCCCAAGGTCCACCTCCAGACAGCAGGACAGTTTTTGTTGTCCTGTCAGCTCTGAGGCAGAGAACGGCCACTTCCGACACACTCAGGGGGCAGCTGCAAGCAGCCGGCAATGTCACCGTCAGTGACCAGACCATTCAGAACTGGTTGAGAGAGGCTCACCTGCGCTCAAGACGACCAGCCGCCCCTCCTGTCCTGACACCAGCTCACCGTGCTGCTCGTTTGGCTTGGGCCCAGCGTCACTTAGCATGGACCAGAGATCAGTGGGCAAGAGTATTGTTTACTGACGAGTCCCGCCTTGCCTTATCATTTCATGACGGCAGGAACCGTGTCTGGCGACGGCAAGGAGAACGCTATCACGATGGTCTCGTGAGCGAGCGTGATCGCTATGGTGGTGGATCCATAATGGTGTGGGGAGGGATGGCACGGAACTACAGAACCCCCCTGCACATGGTGCAAGGCAACCTCAACGGTGTGGGCTACAGGGATGGCATCCTGCAGTCCCTTGTGCTGCCAGCGCTGCAAAGCTATTGGACCAGGCGCAGTACTTCAAGACGACAACGCCAGACCTCACAGGGCTCGAGTCGTCAACAACTTTCTTCAGCAGCAACACGTGATCCACATGGACTGGCCAGCCTGCTCACCGGACCTTTATCCAATCGAGCACCTAAGGGACGTGCTGGGCCGGCGACTTCGATGCAATCACCCCCCGCCAGTTGACTTCAACCAGCTGTTCCAGTTCCTTGAGCAGGAGTGGCAGGCAATACCCCAGATGACTCTGAGTACTCTGACTCAATCCATGAGGCAAAGGTGCATCGCGTGCATCCCACAAATGGCGGACACACACGTTACTGACTGTGTGTTTGTGTATCTCTGGCGTTCTGACTTTTGAAAAGATGGGTAGTGGACTTGAAAGTGACAAAACATGCTGTTCAAATCAATTTTGTCATTAATCTGTGTCATTGGTGTTTTGATTAATGGCTGAAGTAAAGTTCAAAAGCATTATTTGGGTTGTTTCCGTTCTGTTGTGAAATAGCGAGAGAATTTCCAAGTGGCCTTTCAATTGTTTTGAGCAGTATATATAACTGTCCCATTATATTCATCTTTAAACTTTCCAAACATTTTCTTGTTTATATAGTTGAATGTAAAGGACTTTCTTTTGGGTAATGACATGTGTCATACCACCCATCAGCCCCTTTGGCTACTTCTGAATCTAAGTCTTTGTAAAAATCTTCAGTGGGGATGTCAAGAATAAACGAGTCAGTGTCTGTGTACAGAACTGTTGCTTCTTGGTATAGTGGCTTAAAGTAGTCATACAGAAATTCTAGCATTAACAACTTGACAGCTCTAACACAGTGAACCCAACAAAAACTGGCTTGTTCAACTTTACACACGGTTTCTTCATCGTAATGTCACACAGGCTGGGGTTAAATTGTCTAAAGTCTTGATAATTAAGTTTAGAGACTAGTTTGATTGCTGTTTTTTGTTTGTTTGCTTGTTTTTTTTTTGTTTTTTTTTTTGTTTTTTTTTTTTTACCAATCTTACACTTTACGTTTGTGTGGGTTCTCCATCGTCTTGCCAAAAAACAACTGTTGTTCATTAGTTTTTAAAAAAGTCTTTTTCGGAAGCATCAGTGGATTTAGTTCTAAGATCGGTTTTTCTTCATAATGTGTCGTTTCATAATGGGCTCTTGGTCAAAAGCAATTATTCTGTGAACAGCAGTAAGTTTTAATCTGTGCCTTAAGTAAAACTGTAGCAGTCTGTAATGACATAAATACTTACTCTTGTGAAGGAGATAGGCACAAGTTTAGGTTGTTCTGTGGGAGCCATTTTTAATCTTTCTGCGGCTAGAGGATAATCGTTATGAAGATCGTGCAATTCTTCAGGATATTCTAAGTTTACTTCTAAGATTAATCCTGTTGGTTGATCAGGCGTGCGCTCTGACAGCATAATAACACAGTCTTAACTTCATGAGGTCCTTGTATCATTCTAAAAAACCTTCATGGCAGTGTCTGACTCATGGCCCACCCATACAGATTGTTAGCGTCTAAATACATTAAATAGTTAGATGGTTTAGTGGGGTCATAGTCATCTAAATACTTATTGTTGGCTTTACAGTAAGGATGCGAGGCCATGCTAATGCCACCTCTCAAACCATCTTCAATCATCTGGAGTGTAGTCAGATCAGATATTATGTCAATCTTGATGTTTGTAAACTTTAATAAGGCGTCCCAAGAGAGGCCTGGGGCAGAGAGTTGTAATGTGATGAGTCAAGGCTATAATGTTTCATGCATGTAGATCTGTAATTTTGAAACACATCTGCCAATAAACATACGTCAGCCAGTAAATATTGATCGTGATAATCACCCATTGCTTGGCAGTGTGATTTTGTCCAGGCTTTCTGTGCATATTCATAGTCAAAGTCAGTTATGCCTTTGCCTGTAAGACGGCTGTAAAAGTCTTCCTTAAGCGGCAGCAGTGGCTCATCAAATCTCTCCTATGCGTCCATGTATTCATACGGATAAATGCCTTTACGTACTAAAGAGGGGTCATAATATATATATATATATATATATATATATATATATATATATATATATATATATATATATATATGTATTGGACAGTCATGTAGCGATCCTACTAATTTATTTAAACTCCCCATTAAATATTGAGCTGAGTCATAAAAGGATAGACAGTCTAGGATGAAGGTCATATGCTTTTCTGAAGACTGTGCAATGCAGCTAACCCTCTTATATTCAGAAGTCACTGCTTGCATAATGAAACGAGAGTCATAACCAGGCAGGTTGTGAAGGAAGATGGGTAGTTTCCAAGTTTTGGGGTCAAACGTAAGTTGAAGATTGCTCTCGTTGTGTGCTGCCCCCCCTAAATTTGCCAGTAGTGTGATCGTGGTCTCTTACTGTTCGGTTTTCTTTACTGTTAGGTGTTAGCTCTACTCCACAAATCCAACAGTCAGTAGATGATTTATGGCGTTCTTCGTCTTCGGGAGTCATAATAATGTCTGAGAGATTCAGGCGATTGGAGAAGAAAATACGAACTTGTTTCATGCGTTGTAAAAATCTGCTGGCTGCGTTGGGGCCTCTGTAAATCTCTAGTGTTGTGCGTGCGCCATCCGACCTAACAACAGTAAAAGCATAAGAACAAATCTGATAATTGTTTAACAAGGCTGTTTTGGGGTCTTCTAGTTGTTGTGGCCATAATACTGTGGCAAGATCGATTTAAACTCAGCATAAACACGTATGGGTTCACCTGCATTTTGTGTGTAAATTTACAAAAACTAACTTTAGACCCTGGTGGAGGCACAACAAGTATGGTTTTACAGTCTACAAAACTTTCACAATGATTCTTATGTTTAACAGCTGCTGGTATAGTTGGGATTCTAACCAAACACCTTTTACAAAGCTCTTGTTTAGATGAATTCTTTGATGTATAGACTAATAGTGTGCAAAATGATCTGATTGATACATAATGGCCCTTGGGGCCATCTGTAAACAGTAACAAGTCTACATGATTCTTAAGTGAGTCACCGAAAGTAGGGGCTTTGGGGGAGATCCTTAGAGGTTGTAGATTGTCTACTACAGACCATGTGTATACGCTTACAGTTATTGCTTTGTTTTGTTCTTCAAACTGATTTATACTTTTTATAGTTACTGGGAAGTTTATGTTAGTGAAGATCAGCTCATGTCTATATTGTTCATAATTAGAGACTCTGTCTGCGTGCTTTCCAACAGGATGTAAATGTGCCAGAACACACCACAAAAACACACAAAACACATATTGTCAGATTTTGTATGTTTAAGACTGTTCGTTTGACACACTAACTCTCTGGAAGACGAATGTAAGAATTGTCAACTATAGGATTGAACTTTGCTTGTTTTAGTTTGGTTTTAAGGACTGTTCCTTCAGACCAGCCAGAGCTGTGCAGTTTTGCTTCTTCACTTGCATGGTTAAACTGTGTAAGCATGTAATCAGCCCAGTCAGAATTTAAGTCGTAATAGCTAATAACTTCTGTTTAGTTGAAACCCAGACTTCCAGGTTGTACCATCAGGTGTTATATAATCAATCAGAATGACTAACAACACTTTTACTGGCGGATCAAATTTGAAGAGAATCAAGTATTTTACTTATAACATGTCTCACACTTTCCTGAACATTTGTGGGGTTAGCAATATTCATGTCTACTTCACTAAACACATTGCTTAATTGTTCATTACCGTTAAATGTCTCCTCCATGGGTTAGTTTTTCTAACCCAAACATTTAAGGTAAATTAAAAAAAAATTAGATAATAATAATAATAATAATAATAATAATAATAATAATAATAAAAACAATAATAATAATAATAATAATGATAATAATGTTAATAACTAGAGGGCTTATGTTTGCCTTAGAGCAAACATGGGAGGATTCCCCCTTACACACACACACACACACACACACACACGCGCGCGCGCGCGCGCGCACTTATGGTTTGCATTTCCGTTCGTTATAATAACGTATATGTTGCAAATATAATGTTATGTGAGTGTTCTGAATATCATTCCGGTCTGTCCAACCCGTTTCGGGAGTTATTAAGTTTCTAATTTGGCCGTTTTGGCCGTTTTTTTGCCATATCTCGGCCCACAAACGGCCAATTCATTTTAAAACTGCCATTTGCACATGCCCACAATGCCCTGGAACTTTCCCGAAAATTTCAACATGATTGGATGAAAAAAGGGTAAGAGAAAGAAAAACAAAAAGAAAAAAAATACAATAACGATAGTATTCCCCCAAAGAGCCTTATGTTTGCCTTAGAGCAAACATGGAATTCCCCCTCAGATCACTTTATGAAACTTGCCTATCTATGTTCACCGTTGAAAATTACACCTATCCACCATTACTGGTAAACGTTGATGCATAATTACCAAATAACGGTTTTTAACTGTCAAATGTGAAATTTACTGTATGAAACTAATGTTTTCATGACCAGCGCTCAAAGTTACATCTAGCCTCCAATTTTGGTCACAATTGATTCTTATATGCAAAATAACGGTTTTTAACGTTTTTTAGATGTCGGATATCAAAATTGCCCTCGTAAACTTAATATTCATGTTCAGCGTTCAAAGTAACATCTAATCAGCAAGTTTTGTTAAGATTGATGCATAAAAAAATTTGAAAAATAACGGGTTTCAACAGTTTTTTTTTTTTTTTTTTTTTTTGTTTTTTTTTTTTAACTGTCGAAGTGTTTTGTAACATAGATACTCTTAATCAGCATATCAAATTACATACATCCACCAATTTTGGTTGAGATAGCTTCAAAAATGGAAAATAACGGGTTTTTTAAGGGTTTTTAACTGTCGAAGTGTTCTGCAACATAATTTTTTAAAAATAAGCAACCAAAATGTGTTTTCTGTTATTTTGTTATTAGTCTTTGAGCTATTAAATATTCAAATTTCGCCTTTTAGAGCGTACCTAAAATTGCATAAATTTGAATAACTGCCCTTTAAGATATCAATAGCAAACTCCTTTCTGCACTGGGCCATAGCTACAGAAACATTTTCTGTAGATTAGTTTTGTGACGTCATATATCCAGTTTTTGCTATTCCGTGAAACAACTGAACTTGACCAGTGACACTGTCAGGCACTTCCGGTTTGCCCTTCCGGTTCGTTATTATAACGTTTTTGCTGCAAATATAGTGTTATGTAAGTGTTCTGAATATCATTACGATCTGTCCAACCGTTTCTGAGTTATTCAAGTTTAAAAATTTGGCTGTTTTGGCCAATTTTTTTTTTGCCATATCTCGGCCAAAAATGGTCAATTCATTTACAAATTGCCATTTGCACATACCCACAATGCCCTGCAACTTTCCTGAAAATTTCAACACGATTGGATGAAAAAAGGGTAAGAAAAAAGAAAAGAAGAAAAAAAAAAAAAAAAATACAATAACAATAGTATTCCCCCCAGAGAGGGGGAATCCTAATAATAATACTAATACTCATAATAATAATAATATAATAATAATAATAATAATAATAATAATGATAATAATAGCAATAATAATAATAAATCAGCAAATACGCTTTTATTCTGTTTCTTCATCTAAGTGTTGCAACATTTCAATGCACGCTAACATTATAATATGACGTGCCAATATTTTAGCTTTTTCTGAATCACTACAATCACGTTTAACACTTTGACTGCTTTCTCGAATAGTTCATTATGATTTTTTAAAATGAAATTGTTTACATTATTCTTAAAATTAGATTCACTAAAATCAACGTTTGACACTTTCATTGTTTCGTCAAATAGTTCTGAACTTAGAAGCAATCTGAAGCGATCAAAGCTAAGTGCATTTTCGTTATTTTGTTCGTTTTTGTTTCACCTGGGGAAGACCTATGAGGTCGAAACGCGTTGTGTGCTGTCTTGTGACTCGTGTATCCACGTTTCTCTGGGCGGTTCGCTGACATTTATTTAAGATTTACCCATGGGGAATCATTATATAACAACAACAAAGCAAAGTCCCCAGCACACTTCTGTCTGCACTACATCACCGAACATTCTCTGGTCGCTTGAAAACAAAATATCTCTTGTCATGACAAAGGGTGCTGCCTCATCTTTCAAATTCCCTCAGAGACATTGTGTCCTCATTCCCATGATTGTGGTTCACCTCATACACAGCCACACCAGTTCTGTCCCACCTCAGCCCCAGTGCTGAAATCACTTTGAGGTCATCTTTTCCAGGTCGTCATGTCATGTGCAAACCCACTAGAGGGTAAGAAAAAAGAAAAAGAAGAAAAAAAAAAAAAGTACAATAACAATAGTATTCCCCAGAGAGGGGGAATCCTAATAATAATACTAATGCTCATAATAATAATAATAATAATAATAATAATAATCATCATCATAATCATAATAATAATAATAGCAATAATAATAATAACTCAGCAAATACGCTTTTATTCTGTTTTCTTCATCTAAGTGTTGCAACATTTCAATGCACGCTAACATTATAATATGACGTGCCGATATTTTAGCTTTTTCTGAATCACTACATCAACGTTAAACACTTTGACTGCTTTCTCGAATAGTTCATTATGATTTTTTAAAATGAAATTGTTTTACATTATTCTTAAAATTAGATTCACTAAAATCAACGTTTGACACTTTCATTGTTTCGTCAAATAGTTCTGAACTCAGAAGCAATCTGAAGCGATCAAAGCTAAGTGCATTTTCGTTATTTTGTTCGTTTTTGTTTCATCTGGGGAAGACCTAAGAGGTCGAAACGCGTTGTGTGCTGTCTTGTGACTCGTGTGTCCACGTTTCTCTGGGCGGTTCGCTGACATTTATTTAAGATTTACCCATGGGGAATCATTATTATAACAACAACAAAGCAAAGTCCCCAGCACACTTCTGTCTGCACTACATCACCGAACACTCTCTGGTCGCTTGAAAACAAAATATCTCTTGTCATGACAAAGGGTGCTGCCTCATCTTCCAAATTCCCTCAGAGACATTGTGTCCTCATTCCCATGATTGTGGTTCACCTCATACACAGCCACACCAGTTCTGTCCCACCTCAGCCCCAGTGCTGAAATCACTTTGAGGTCATCTTTTTCAGGTCGTCATGTGCAAACCCACTAGAGGATACCCGGCACAAATGCTGAGTTATGTCGGTGAAAAGCAGTGGCGTCTGTTTCTTATTCAGCATATTTTACAATATCAGACTTTAACTTTGCCTGCTGCACATTACAGTATTGCCCACGGTCCTACTTATACAACAGTAAAGGCATTCACGTTGTTAAGCCTTTCACCCTCTTGGACTGACCTGAATTTAAGAATTCTCTGATGTCTTTTCTGATGATGCTATGTTCCAGATGTTAAGATTATATTTTGTGTCTTCACTGGGACGAAGAAATCAGACTCAAATAGTTATATCTGGTTTTACGGAAGCAAGGCACAGTCTAGCAGATATGAGCAGATGGATATCCCGAATCACAACGACTTCGAAGTGAACTCTCGAGACTGTTATAGCACATGGAAAAAAGATCTTGGAAATGTAAGTGATATATGTGTATGCGAGCGAGAGAGCGAGCGAGCAAGCGAGAGAGAGAGAGAGAGAGAGAGAGAGAGGGAGGGAGGGAGAGAGAGAACAAGAGAGAGAGAGAGAGAGAGAGAGAGAGAGAGTGTGTGTGTGTGTGTGTGTGTGTGTGTGTGTGTGTGTGTGTGTGTGTGTGTGTGTGTGTGTGTGTGTGCGTGCGCGCGCGCGCGCGCGTATGTGTGTGTGTGTGTGTGTGTGTGTGTGTGTGTGTGTGTGTGTGTGTGTGTGTGTGTGTGTGTGTGTGTGTGTGCGTGACTCAGACTTTATGTAAATGTCCTAAAGTCCGTTAGAGGAATTATGACACAGAAGTGAACTGGCAACCTCCTGCAGATAATCAATGTATGATAGCGCTACGCCTTTTCTACATTTGTAAAAAAAAAAAAAAAAAAAAAAAAAAAAAAAAAAAAAAAAAAAAAATATATATATATATATATATATATATATATATATATATATATATATATATATATATTGATTTACGAACAGTTATGCACAACAACACGTAGTAGTCGGCGCATTTAAGTGATAATGTTCTACTAGTCAGTGAGAGTTTAGATTTGATAAAGAGCTGCTTTTCATGGGTTTAGATCGATATTCGATGAAAGAGAACGGGTCTATATATCAATGGGAAAGTAGATGTTTGGATAAATTGTACACAGAACACTCATGATGGGAACGTGATTTACTCACTGCTACTTCTCGGAATTCGCTTAGCCCTTCTCAACGTTGGTCTTACACCATCTGCTTCCTGGACCTCCAAGTCATTATCATTCAATCGTTACCAACATAATACTGTTTGGAGTGTTTCATTTGTTAAGAATGCTTGGAGGCTATATTTTCCTACACTTTTCTTAGAACACAAAATAAACTGGAGTGTTCCATTTGTTATGTATGCATGTAGGCTATTTTTTTTTTTCTACAGAATTGTTAGGGACACAAAATAATTCTGTTTGGAGTTTCAAAACGGAGTGACTGAGGGCGGAACATGAAGCAACATTTGGAAAGAGAGGGGATTAGTTACCGCCAATGGCAGAGACAAACAGCGTACAGGACAAGACACAATGCATTTCGATCTCTTGGGTCTTTTTCAGGCGAAAACAAATAACATTTAGGACAGTGAAAACGAAGAGCGAGACTGTTTGGAGAATTCCATTTGTTAAACATGCTTGCAGGCTTTATTTTCATACAGGTTTGTTAAAACACAAAATCATGAAGAGCTTTTTCGTGTGTGTTTAACCACAATAGAATGCATTCTCACTGTATTTCATTTCATGTAGAATATTTAGGTCGATTCATATTAGGCCTGTCCTGATTTTACACTGCATGAGAGACAACAATATAAGATAGTGTCATGCCATAACGTTTATCCAAGGTCCCTGCTTGTGAGACGGTGCTTGTAAGTATATTCATTTGCTGTTGAGATATGATTCAAAAAAAAAAGAAACATCACCTGTTACCAAGTGCTCGGAGCTTTAAAGACGGTTAGTGAAGAACAAGTCACGATGGAACTGAAGCAGAATATTCATAGCCAGTCCGTTAATCTGTCTGTTTGTCTCTCTGTCTGTCTGTACCTGTCTGCTTCTCTCTCTCTCTCTCTCTCTCTCTCGCCTCTCTCTCTCTCTCTCTCTCTCTCGCGCGCGCGCGCGCGCGCGCGCGCGCGTGTGTGTGTGTGTGTGACCCCTTTTTCCTGATGTTGAATGCTCTGTTTCACTGACCTTCCTCTACCTCCTTGCCACCCTCCATCTCTCCTGTTTCTGTCAAAGAAATGTTTTTGAATGTCCAAAAATAGAAGGGTGACAACGATAATGATCATGGCCATAGGGTGGTGGTGGTGGGAATTGTTGTGTGTTGTTGCTGTTGTTGTTGTTGATATTATTGTTTGTTGTTGTTGATGATTTTGATGATGATATGATGATGATGCTGGGACTATCTAAAATACATACTGACACTGACAATAATGACATCGATGAAGACGAATTTGAGTACCTCAGACGAAGATATGTTTGGAAGAGACAGAGATTGGAAGGTGAAGAGAGTCACAGTAAGGTACCTCGACAAGAGATTCACCTGCAAAATTATGGGTGAAAGTACTGTCAACAGAATTCCATGTGTTATTTCCTTGTGAGTATCTCTCTC
>JADBJO010009027.1:52500-88481 GCA_016801955.1 Conus betulinus | reverse complement strand
GCCGTAGAACTGACTAGATTCCACAGAGGCAAATTATCATTGAGTTTTAACCTATTTACCTTTGAATAAAAATCTTCCAGCGGCAGACGTGTCATGTCCTCATCGAGTTCAAGAAGGCATTCAATGGAATCTGGCAGTAGGTGGTGTGGGCACAATGAAGACATTTATCGTCAGGTGGAAACTTATCAACGCCTTTCAACAACGGTACTTCAAACTGACTAGTGCGCACTGTAAAGGGTGGTATTGGATAGATTAGTTGTATATTTCACCTGCAGGTTAGTCAGGGCTGTCTTAAATCACCCTCACTGTTTAACATACGCCTGGAACGCATTATGACTGAGGCACATGAAGATCATGTGAAGACAGATTGGACGGGACATCAAAAGAAATAATTATGGCTTGGAACTCAGCGCCAAGAAGGCCCATTTGAATGCCAGCCACAACACCACCATCAATACGATAGAATTGTATATAACCAGAAGCTAGAGTCTGTTCTACAGTTCACATATCGAGGGCGCATGCATTGCAGTGGTGGATCTAAATCAGAAATCATCTCAATGGCGAAAAGGACAGCCACAGCACTGCGCAAATCAAAATGTGTATGGAAAAAGAAAAAACATCTTATCAAACATAAGATAAGGCATTTTACGTGCAGTGGTAAATATTGGATCTTACTGTACGTATCCGAGGCATGGCCTCTCACATTGGGTCTAGAGAGAAGAATCCAAGCCATGGAAATGCGATGTTAATATAAATATTAAACATCAAATGCACCAGTCACATCATTCATTAGCAAAAGGATTAAACCATCAGCAGCATATGGGATCGTGTGGAGATCTACTGAGATTAGGCAGGAAAAAGGGCACTAAGCTGATATAGCCATGCAACAAATCCGGTGCTCTTACGAAAAGGATCCTGTTGAAGGAGGGAAGTGAAAGGGAAAACAGAAAAAAACTGGACTGACACAGAGTGGATCAGGAAAACATTTGCAGAGACCAGGACATTGGCGCACAGCCAACAGAACTTGAGGAACTGGTGATTTGTTCTTCAGCATTGTGTCCCTATGACTTCAGAGAGTTAAGGGTGAAAAAGGAGAAGAAGAAGAAGAAGAAGAAGAAGAAGAAGAAGAAGAAGGGAAGAGGAGGAGGAGGAGGAGAGAGAGGAGGAAGAGGAGCGGGAGAAAAGAAGAAGAAGAAGAAGAAGAAGAAGAAGAAGAAGAAGAAGGAGATATAGAAACATCAGAAACACCAGAACGACAAAAAAACAACAACAACAACAAACAACAACAACAAGAACCGAAACACGAAGGAAGAAGAGAAATGTTTTCATCGCGTCAATGCATTGCTGACTGACTGAACAAAACAAAACAAAACAAAACAAAACAAAAAAAAAAAAAAAAAAAAGAAAGAAGACCTACAGTACGAACTTACCAACTGGGCGTTGAATGTGTTTATGTGTGTACGTAGACATTGCTATCATTGCATTGTTGCACCGTTGTTGTTGTTGTTGTTGTTGTATAGATTCATGAATGTCTGATATAGAATGAGAAAAACAAAAGATGAAATCACTTCGAAACATTAAGAAGAGGAGGTGGTATATTTTATTGCAAGTCAGCCTTCTTGCATTTTGAAAAGGTTGTTTTAATGATATCACTCACCATACAGGAAGCGGATATAGTGCATCGATAGTTCATTTTGGGAAGGAGTCAGCGTTGTCTGAGTCATGACAATTATACGTACCAAGACTTCCATGAACCATAATAGGGAATGACGCCCACACATAGAAGTAAACGGAACCAATGGTAGTTGAGATTTTACAGACTAGAAAACATTACAATACTCTAGCCTTCGATAATGATTATGGTTTTTCGTCTCCTCCCCACTATCAATGCGTGTTTTTTTTTTTACCTATGAACTTGTTACATGATCTTTTACATAATCAGTATCTCATGTCAGCATGATCTTACAGTACACATCACTTACGTGCAGACCACACACAGGGACATATGTTAGATGGGCCACTGAATTCCGAAAACAGCCTTAAGGGAAAAGTGTTAGCACCTGTTCAGTTCCACATGATTGAAGCCCTGAAGCAGATCAGTACGGTCCTGGAGGTGATACTGGCAGCCCTTTTCAAATTTACAAGATCTACTTTTGTTACTAAGGAACTGCTCCTTGACAAATGTGTCACGTTGACCGAGGTCCTTACTGACATCCACGTTTATGATGTAATGCTACAGCTTCACCTCTAACGTTTACATGCAAATGAGTCCTGGCAGTAAAAGATTAATAAACCCACTTCTGCAAGATGGAATGTGATTTGATATGGCCTATTTCTGTTCATATTTAACCTGTTCTCTTTGCCCTGTATTTTGTGCCACTTCCCTGTGGATATAGCTTTCTGTGGAAATGCAAGCTTATTTCGGCATTAAGGGATGGAAAGTAACAGAAAAAGGTCCAATGGAAATTTGAATTCTGATTAGACTTTTACACTCTTTTCTTTTTTTTCATTTTCGTACATGTGGAACAAATGGTATACATTTTTTTTAATGGTCACGTCCTCCCACAGGATAAGTCATCCACTTACTTAGGAGTCACATTTGACGCCAGGATGACTTGGAGACACCAGACCAACAAGTGTACAGAAAGAGCCAGGGCTACGTCTGGCTTTGATGAAGAAGTTATCATGAACTTCCTGGGGAGCTGACCACAACATCCAGAAGAAACTGTACCTTGGACGAGTGAGACCTGTCCTAGAATATGGTACAGCTGCCTGGGGGACAGCAGCCAAGACCGACCTGGACAAAGTTGCCATGGTCCAGAACCAGGTGTCCAGGATCATCACTGGCGCTCTCACATCAACCCCGATCCAAGCCATGGAAACTCTGACAGGTCTTCAGAGCCTTGAAAGCAGGAAAGATGCCATAGTCCTCACCCAGGCTGCCAAATTCAAAAGGACGAAGAATCACCCCATGAACAAACGAATGTCAGAGCCAACCAAGTGCAAACTGAAGCGCATCAGTTTTGTGAACAATGCTCGCAGACTCGAGAGGCAGGACCCTTAACTGCTACCGCAAGGGAACAAGCAGATCCAAACATATAGCTCTGTAACCACTTGGAGAAGGGACCAGTTTCTGGAAGTCAGAGAGACAATCCCAGGCATTCTCACAAAGGGCACACAGTCGGAACCAGAGAAGAAAGCACTAGACCTAGATCATATGGAACAGGCATATCCCAAGGAGCTGTGGACATATGCATACATGGACAGCTCAGCAGATGAGGCTACCAGAAATGGAGGTGGAGGAATATTGCTAACCTTGAAGGATGGAACACGCGTCTGACAAGCCAATCCCACTGAAAAGTTCTCCACGAACTACAAAGCTGAGCCAGATGCACTGCAGACAGCAGCGGAGACACTGTATGCGAACACAGAGGCCAAAGTCGTCATCTTCTCTGATGCACTGTCAGTACTGCAGGCTGTACAGAACCCAAAGAACAAGGACCTCAATCCCCATGTTTCTGCCCTTGCCAGACTGCATCAGGCCACTGAACTAACCATCATTCAGTGGATACCCTCACACTGCAACATAGCAGGCAATGAGGAGGCAGACCGACTGGCGAAGGAAGGAGGACAGCAGCCACAAGAACAGGAAATCTCCTATGAAGAGGCCAAGACAATCATCAAGGAGAAGCAGAGGAAAAGATGGCTTCAGCTACATCCAGATTACAACTGGACAGATGCCTACTACCTCCTACCCAGACCAGACCAAGTAAGCATTGTGAGGCTGAGGACGGGCCACTCAAGTTACACCATCACATGTTCACCAAGGTTCCGCATTGGCGAGTCTGCAGAGTGCCCCTGCGGTACAGCCACAATGACAGTGGAACACTCCCTACAGGACTGTCTGACACACCATAATCTGAGAGCAGAGACCTGGCCTGCTGACTAACCGATGAGGGAGAAACTCTACGGATCTCTGGAGGGCTTCCACCAGACAGCAGCCTTCTTCAGTGCATCGGGGGTGCCTGTTTGAGCGAACGACGACGAAGAAGAAAGGTATATAACACATTGTCTTTAAAGGTTCGTTGTCGTTCTCCTTTCATTCAAAATGACGTGATAGGCTTCCTAGTAGGCAGGCCTTGTCACATCTTGCTCCCTGTTGCCAGTCTCATAACAATGTACATTGTTGATTTAACAATTCAATTGATTGATTCATTGATGACCTTTTACCGTTCATTCTTATTTTGTTTGCTAAAAGGCCTGTATATATCAGACGTGCAGGTATGCTTAATGTTAATACGAGGTGTGGATATCCAAACCGACACAAAAATGCAAAATAGATCTGAGCATCCCAATTCTTCCTGGAACTCTGATGATGCTCACCCTCCTCTATGTGACTGCTAGTGATTACCACCCAATCAGACTAAGTGTAGCAGATCCTTCTGGTCAGCAAATAGTTCCAGATATACTGACAAAACATGTGAAGGATCGAACATTGCTTATAGAGGAGGGTGTCCTACATGTTACAAGACAATTTACAGGTTGGCGTTATACCGAACAATACCATGGAATCCGTCTCATTTACACCATGCTTCAGGTGACATGCTTTCTTTTACTCGTCTGATCTATGGTAACTTCAGTGTTTCCAGTGATCTGAAAAGTCTGTCTTCTTTCTGCTTCTCTCTCTCTCTCTCTCTCTCTCTCTCTCTCTCTCTCTCTCTCTCTCCTCTCCCTTGCATTGCTCATGTTAACTACTATGAGGGAAGAAATGATCTTACCCATTCCTGTCTGCTGTTTGTTTCGTCTGCAGAAAATGTGTCTGTCGAAAATGTTCGTGTGACGTGTGTTAACGTGTTACAGTGTGTTAACTGTAGTCAGTCAGCTGACAGCAGCGTGTCGACGGTAGTGATGAATCGTCAAATGGTTGTATTCATTGTAAAAACGTATAGTGTCAGTTGTGAATCAGACAGCATGTAGTAAAGACGTAGAAGCATTGCTCTGTCTTCTGAGTTGACTGAAGCGAGAACGAAACATGGTGTCAGAAGTGGGATTCTTCACTCGCATCACTATTTTCATCAGCAGGCTTCATTTCAATCCCGTTGAGCATCATAGGTTTCTTTTTCGTCTCCTGCAGGTCAAAGCATCTTTCATCTCCAGTGGCTTCGATGTACAGGCTCTCAGACATTACGTTTGTTGTTGTTGCTCCTGTATCAAGAAGGAATCTTACCGGCATTTCGTTTAACAGCATTTTTGCTCGTATGTTTTTTTTTTTCTCCTTTTTGCTAGTTCTGTCATCAATCTTGAGAATTTCATCTTCACTTTCTGTGTCTGTCTCTTCTTCGATGTGTCGAATTCTGGGTTTTCTTCTGAAACTGCTTGGGTGTTTTCCAGCACAGTGCAAAATGATTATGTGCCCCACAGGCTTTGCTTTTTTTTTTTCCAAATGCTGGACATTTTTCTCTTTTCCTCCTGGATGATTTCCACACAATATCTGCATTTCACCCTGGTCTCTGAATTGCTTCGTTTGCTTCTTGTTTTTTAGTTGTTCTATTTTCTCGAAATGCTTGGACTTCCTGCGCATCCTCATTTGAAGGATTTTTGCTGATTCGTTTCATGCGCTCTGCACATTTCAACACACGCAGTCAATGTCAGCTTTCTCACCTCCAGTAGTTTTGATCGCAGAGTCTCGTCACGCACGCCCAACACGATTTGGTCTCTCAGCAGTTTGTCTTCCAGTGGACCATAATTGCAGGTCTTCACCAGTCTCCTCAGGTCTGCCACAAACTCTTCCATGGACTCTCCCGCCGCCTGATGTCGGCAATTGAACTTGAACGCTTCGTAAGTTTTATTGGTGGAGCCCACACAGTATTCTTCGAATTTTCTGAGAACTATGTCTATGTCATTTCTTTCAGTTTCACCAGCAAATGACAAACCTTCATAGATGCCCAGAGCATCTAGACCAATGCATGAAAGGAAAACTGCTGTCCTGTACTTTGGATCTTCTTCATTCTGATTCGTGACGATTTCGTAGCTGCCCCACAGCCTCTTGAACTTTCGAAGTTACTCTGAAGATTTCCTCCCTTCACCTCCAGTTTAGGGGACAGAGGAATCTTGGCATGCCGTCGTCTGGCTTCTCTTTCTTCTTGTTCGTCTTCCATGTTTCAACTTCTATCATCGTCTTCAATTCAAATTTCTTTCCTTCCTCCAAGGTTCTGTCACAATTCAGACTGCGAGTGAAGAATCCAAAGAACAGAAAGAAGTACAAGGTCAACTTCGTGATCACCAAAACAGACTGTAAGCCAGTACTGGGACTGAAAGCTGTACAATACATGCAGTTGTTCGCAATCAACGTAGAGAACATTGCAACAATAGCAGCAGATCAGAAAGCTGAAGAGGCAAACGCAACGGATATACTCACAAGATACAAAGATGTGTTTGAAGGAGAAGGAAAGTTAAAGGAAAACTCCATCTGGAAACTGATCCCAGCACTGCACCAGTGAAGATGCCTTGCAGAAAGTGACCGATAGCAGTCCAAGAGAAGGTGAAGAACGAGCTGAAAAGGTTGGAGAAATTGGATGTTGTCATCAAAGTAGACACCCCAGTGGAGTGGATCAGCAGCTTGGTCGTGGCAACAAAGGGCAACGGGAAGGTCAGACTGTGCATTCATCACAAGCCACAAAACAAAGCCCTAAGGAGAAACGAATACCCCATTCCAACAGTTGATGACGTACTGCCACTCCTGCAGGATGCCAAATGTTTCACACACTTGGATGCCAGAAAACGGGTTTTGGCACGTGGTTCTGGACAAAGACAGCAGTTACCTGACGACCTTTGAGACGCCTTTTGGCAAGTACCGGTGGAAACGGATGCCCTTTGGAATTTCACCAGCCCCGGAAGAATTCCAGAGGAGGATTGACACGGATTTGGCAGGACTGCCAGGCGTGGTAGCGGTTCATGATGACATTTTTGTTTTTGGCGTAGGAGCAACGAGGAAGCGGGAGAAAAAACAAACATGATGCCAACCTGAACCGTTTTTCGACAAAGATATCGGAACACTGGAATCAAACGGACAAGGAGAATATCGAGCTGAAACAAACGGAGATATCATACTTGGGGCACATCTTTTCAAGAGAAGGCTTGAAAGCCGATCCAAAGAAACTGCACGCTGTCCAACAACTCCCAGTCCCTGGAGACAAAGCAGCAGTGCAGA
The DNA here is from genome assembly GCA_016801955.1 of Conus betulinus. NCBI lineage: Eukaryota > Metazoa > Mollusca > Gastropoda > Neogastropoda > Conidae > Conus > Conus betulinus. Next base: position 81,271 of record JADBJO010009027.1, on the reverse strand, counting down.
GACTACTGGGTGAAGTCGGTTACCTTCAGAAGTTCGCGCCAAATCTTTCTGAAGCAGCAGCACCACTCAGACAACATGTGAGAAAGGAAGTCCACTTCAGATGGGATGAAGATGTCTATGGTGAAGCCTTGAAGAAAGTGAAGAGAATACATTCTGGGCTGCCCGTTCTTCGATACTTTGACTCTTCAGGAAAGTGTACAACCACACTTCAGTGTGACACTTCACAGTGTGGACTAGGAGCATGTCTCATGCAGGAGGGTCAACCATACAGTACGCTTCGCGAGCATTGACGGAAACAGAACAGAGCTACGCTCAAATAGAAAAAGATATGTTGGCAATACTCTTTGGACTGAGATGGTTTGAAAGGTACGTCTACGGAAGAGACATCCTGGTAGAGACTGACCGCAAGCCACTTGAGACGATTCACAAGAAAAGCCTACTTTCAGCACCAAAGAGCATTCAGCGCATGCTACTCAGAACTAAAAAGTTTAGATACACAGTAGTGTACAAGCGCGGAGTTGAGATGTATCTGACTGATACCCTCAGCAGAGCAGTCAGTGGAAAAGCGGATCAACAAGTCACCCACAAAGAAGCCATCTTCTACACAGAACTGGAGAACACTGATCCCTTCAAGAACTGGCCATCAGCGAAGAGAGACTGAACAGTCCCCAGCAAGCCACACAGGAAGATCCAACCATGAAAACTCTCAAAGCTGTCATGCTACAAGTTTGGCCTGAGGAGAAACGACAACTTCCACTGCAGTTACAAGACTACTTCCCTGTCAAGGAAGAACTGTCAGTCCAGAATGGTCTTGTCTTCAAAAGCCACAGAGTGATCGTTTCAGAAATCGAAAGAGAAGACGTCATAGGAAAAGTCCACGCAAGCCACTCAGGATTTCAGAGTTGCATAAGAAGGGCACGTGAGGTAGTCTACTGGCCGAGGCTGAACTTGGACATCGAAGACTTCATCAAGAAATGCAGCGCCTGCAACACATTCCAATGTGGCCACCAAAAAGAACCCCTCATCAGCACAGCAATCCCTGACCTACCCTGGCAACACATTGCCTGTGACATATTCGAACACAACAGCAACGAATACCTGGTTACGGTCGATCATAACTCAGACTTTTTCGAGATTGATCGTCTGCAAACGAGAGAATCTGAAGAAGTCATCATCTGCCTGAAAAAGACACATGGCGAGACACGGAATCCCAGAACGCCTGACAACAGACTGTGGAACTCAGTTCACATCCATCCAGCTTGGGAAGTTCAGCAAAACATACGGATTGGAACATGTGACAAGCTCCCCACATTACCCACAACCCAATGGGAAAGCAGGGAGCGCGGTGGAGGCTGCCAGATGTGTATGAAGAAAGCAGAGCACAACCATCAAGATTTCTTCCTCGCTCTACTCGAGTTGAGAAACATCCCCACAGAAACGGTGAACAGTTCGCCTGCTCAAAGGCTGTTTGGCAGAAGGACGAGAACTCAAGAGCCAACTTCAAAGACTTTACTGTAGCCTGCAATTGCATCATCCAAGAAAGAGCTTGAAAAAAGGAAAATGAAGCAAGCCCATTATTACAACAGGACTGACAGAACTTATTCCAGGACAGTTTGTGTTTGAAATCTCTCTCTCTCTCTCTCTCTCTCTCTCTCTCTCTCTCTCTCTCTCTCTCTCTCTCTCTTGTCAAATAACTTGATGTCTATGTGCTCTTCTTTGAACGTTGAGGACAAAATAGAGTCAAAGCACATGCCAGTGGAAATAAAAATGTCATTTTCTAGTCCTACACAAATCTACCTAGCAGAAGTTTACCTGGAACTTACTGTATTTCTAATATGTGTGGAATGATGATATGAATCAAGATTTTGTTCAAAGCATTTCCTCCGACGAGGTTACCTATTGTTTTAATGAAGCAATACAGGTTATTGATTTTGATATTAATGTTGCCCCTAGAAGAATTTAACGAAGGGTTTATACAGCTGGACAATGCATGAAAAAGAATATTGTAATAGGTAAAGAAAGGAACCAGTATGATCTGGAGTGCAGACAAAGCAGGACTTTCTTGAGCAGACAGTTGAGATTATCCAATTCAAAGCATAATGACGCAGACAGACTAGCTTACAATGAGAAAAAGAAACAGTACAAGGAGTTGCTGCGAAACAAGAAAGCCGCATTTAAACAGAATGTTTTTACACACTCTTCAGAAAAACGTGAATAATCCAAAAAACTTTTGGGGTACGGTAAAGTCTTTTATTTCAAAACGGTCAGTACAAAATGAAATTACTCCTAAAGAGTGGTACAATCATTTCAACAATGTGTTCAATTCGGCGCCTGATGGCGCTGTTATAAATGGCGATATTGATCTCACTTTTGATATTCGTTCATCTGATGCGGTCAGAGATGATGGTGTTGATAGATACAACGAAAATGTTGACAACAATGTTGATATGGATGATGAAAAATGATAATAACGATGAATGCTTTAGTGATAATGACGATGATAATAATACTGATGTTCTCGAGCGGGATATTGTTGAAAGTGAGGTTAAGGGGGCTATTTCAGTTTTAAAGAAAGGTAAAGCAGCTGGTCCAGATGGAATCAGTGGTGAATTTTTCAAATTTTCTTCAACACAAATGATGCATTTTCTTGTGAAATTTTTTAACACACTTTTTTCATCTGGAGTATACCCTGATGCATGGACTGAGTCTGTCATTCAACCACTACATAAGAAAGGTGACATTGCCATTCCTGACAACTACAGGGGAATATCGTTGCTGAATATTAGTAGTAAACTCTACAGCTATATACTAAATAAGAGACTTTCTCAATGGATCGAAGAAAATAAGGTAGTGCATGAGACAGGCTGGTTTTCGAAAGGGATGTAGTACTATTGACCAGATTTTCATTCTTTCAGGATTAATCCAAAAACAGTTAATAAAACATAAGAAACTTTACGTAGCCTTCATAGACTTTAAGAAGGGCGTTCGACTGCGTAGTGAGAGAAAAGCTTTGGTTTATTCTCAAGAAAAATAAAATTAAGGTAAAATGCTGAATGCAATAAGAAGTATGTATCGTGTTGTTAAGGCTAAAGTAAGAGTTGGTGGGGATTTTACTGAGACTTTTATGTGCCCCACGTGGTCTCAAACAAGGAGATACCTGTAGCCCTGTACTTTTTTCCATATTAATTAATGAATTGGCAGATGAGATTATACATGCAGGAAAACATGTATTCAACTTAATCCCGACTTTGTTGAAATTTTGATTCTCCTTTTCGCTGATGACGTTGCACTTGTTTCAGATACTGTAAGTGGCTTACAAACCCAGCTTGATATCTTGTGGCGTGTTTCTCAACAGCTTGACCTCACTGTTAATATGGAGAAATCCAATATTGTCATTTTTAGAAATGGTGGTTATATTTCAGTACGCGAAAGATAGCTATACGGAAGTCAGAATATTTCAATTGTCAATATGTATAAATACCTTGGTATGTTTCTTTCAACTCGGTTGTCATATACACATACTCTTGAGGATATGGCAAGCCGCGCAAAAAAAGGGTGTAATTGTTCTGTTCACACTTTTGTGGTCCATTGGAAATACTTCACCTGATGTATTTTTTAAACTTTTGACTGTCAGATTCAGCCCATATTGACTTATGGTGCTGAAATTTTGGGTTGTTGTGCAAATCTTAATCCAATAGAATCTGTTCATCTTTTTTTCCTTAAAAGATTTTTGAATGTCAAAATTCATTCTCCAAACACATTAGTATATGGTGAAACTGGGTCGATACCCACTTGCTATTAATGCCAATCTGTTCCTATCTGTTTTTAAACAGAGACTGGTTGAATGTTACCAACAGGATTGGCATTTTGAATAACTACAAGAGAGCGTTTCTCTTTCTATAGCTCATTTAAATGAACATTGTCTATTAGTTTTATATTTGTTTAATGTAAACATATAACTCTACGGAATGCATTGACAAGAATTAGGTTGGGTGTGTCTTCATTGAGACCTCACCGTTTGCGACATCGCCATAATGTTTCTGTACAGAGTCTAAATTGCCCATTCTGTCCATGTGTCAAAGAAACCGAGGTCCATTTCATTCTTATTTGTCCAAAATGTAAAAAACTCCGAGAAAAATATATTCCACGTAAATTCTATAACTACCCATCAAGTTTTAGATTATCTGTCCCTAGTTGCTAACGAGAACAGTTTTATTATAAACAACCTTGCAAATTACGTCTATAGAGCACTACAGATGAGAAGACAGTCAGCTGTACTGACTTGATGTATAATTTGCTGTATGTTCAGTTTCTTCATCCCTTCCATTATTGTGCATCTATCTATTTTATGCTATACAAAATGAGCTTCGTTGATGTTTCTCTTCTATATAGAATTCATCCTGCCATGAAATGGGTCTATGGCCTATTCATTAAACATTCATTCATTCATTCATTTCATTCATTCATTCATTCATTCATTCATTCATTCGTTCGTTCGTTCATTCATTCTCTCTCTCTCTCTTTCAATTCAAACAGTAATGTCTTAATGTATTCTGCCTTTTGTAACATATCTACATTTTTTTTCATGATTCCATTTCGTTACGTATTAGGAATGTTGTATGATGCACATATGAAACCCCCTTCAGCATGGGGCTGTGGCCTTAGACTGAATAAAAATTCGCATTCGCATTCGCATTCGCTCTCTCTCTCTCTCTCTCTCTCTCTCTCTCTCTCTCTCTCTCTCTCTCTCTTTTTTTTTTTTTTTTTTTTTAGCTTCGAGCTATAAAACGCGTTTACTGATTTAAAAAAAAAAGTCTTCGACTCAATCAATTGAAATTTACTGACTTAAAAAAATCAGCCTATTGGAACAACTTTTTGTTTAAAATGCATTCATATCATATCTAATGCAATTAAAGCATGGTTAAGAAGAGGAAATAATTAACTGACTATATAATGTGCATTAGGAGAGTAAAACAAGATGTTTGCAATCCTATTGTATTTCCTTGTATGAGGTCGCAAATGATGATGGATTCTCCCGTCGTTTCCGATGGATGAATAGTAAGGCAAGCCATTTGATCACGATGCATATAATAGAGACGTGCAAGGATGGGCCCTGTTTTGTCCGAATCCTCATTCCCTGTCCTGCGTCAATTAGCATTGCAGCAAACAGAATGGAGAAGATGGTGGAGCCCTGCTTCATTCCGTTTTTTATTGAGAATGGGTCGGAGGTATCTCCGTTTTCTTGCATCCTCACCTGCATAACATCACTGAATGAAACAGTCAATGTGATTAACTTTTTTTTTTCCGGGCAACCAAACTTGTGAAGAATCTTCCACAAGCCACTCCGAGTAACGGTGTCAAAGACCTTGGTGAGATAAACAAACACCACGTGGAGCTCCTGATTCTGCTCACGACACTTCTGTAAATGGCGAACAATAAACACCCTGTTGGTTGTGCCCTTGCCTACGTGAAACTCGCACTGTGATTCAGGGACGGTGGAGTCTGTTATGTGGGTGATGAGTCTCTTGAAGATAACCCTGGCAAGATTCTTTCCTACGATGCACAAGAGGAAAATCCCATGATGATTATCACAGTACGCTTCATCACCCTTCCTCTTGCAGATATGTACAATAGAATCGTCTTTTAAGTCTTGGGGCACTTCTCCTGTTTCTCATATGGACTGGAAGATGTTGGTAAGCTTTTCAAGGAGCACCTTGCCTCCGTTCTTGTAGATGTCAACTGGGATTTCAACTGCTCCTGGTGCTTTCCCAGGCGAGGTCTGCTTCAGAGCCTTCTCAGTCTCTACACTGGAGGGTGGGTCTGCAGTATTCCTTCATTGGCAGTTGAGAAACACTGTCATTGCTTCTTCAGATATTGACGAGTCTCTATTTAAGAGAGCATTGAAGTGCTCAGCCCAGCGAACATGGATGCCTGTCTTATCTGTCAACGGTGTGGTCTGATCAGAAGTAAAGTGGGTGTTGACCCAGTAGTCTTTGGTCATATAGATGATGCGAAGGCCCTCGTGAATTGTCTTCATGTCATTGATGTCAGCCGCTGTTTGCAGACTTTCTGCTTTCTAGCCCATCGATCGTTATTCACCTGTCGAAGCTTCTGTTGAATGAGTTGCCTGGCTTGCTGGTACTTCTGTTTCTTCTTCTGGCAATTCTCATCACTGAAATGAATCTTGTGGGTCTTGAGCATTTTTATGAGCTTGTTTATCTTTGGGTCGTTTTCATCAAACCAGTCTCTATTTTGGAGTTCAGCAAAACCCAGAGTGTCAGCTGCAGCATTGTACAGGGATTCTTTGAGGGATTTTCATCTTTGCCAGTGTCTTCTCCAGTGAGGTTAATTTCCGACAGACATTCATGGATTCTTTCTTGCAGAATGTCTCTGCTAGTACACAGGCGAGCAATGTTCAGCCTTCTCAGGGCCTTGTCTTAGGCCGATTTGTTCTTCAGGGCCAGCTGGATGTTAATCTTCCTCCTGATTATTTGGTGACTGGACCAACCATCAGCTCCTCTCATGCAGTATGTAATGAGCTTCACGTCTGTTCCTGTGGCGAACAATAACATAGTCAAGCATGTGCCATTATTTGGAGCAGGGACGAATCCACATGTTTTTGAACTTGTCTGCCTGGTGGAAGATGGTGTTGGTAATGGACAGTTCATGATGTGCAAACCGTGATGGTATCAGCAGACCATTGGAGTTGCACTTTCAGTGCTTTGATGTCCAAGAACGTTAGACTGTGTGGAGTGGTTCCGTCCCACACGAGCGTTAGAGTCTCCAAGGATGATGAGTTTGTCCTTGTGGTTGACCTCAGTGGTGACACGGTTCAGCTCCTGGTAGAAAGCTACTTTGATGTCATCTGGGCTCGTCATTGTTGGAGCATAGGCGCTGATGATGGTGGCAACGCGGTCCTTTGTAAGTCTAAGCCACATCGTTATCGTTAGTGCCATGCGGCAGGCTACTACGTGCGAATAGCAAATCAAACACCTAAAGTCTTTGATTTTCATCAGGCTTCTTCCCAAATCCGTAAACTGTAGCATCCTCCAACGCCTTCAATCTGTGTGTCGCCCACAAGTAATGTTTTCACTCTGATAGCAGCCAAGCATCTTGGCAACACGAGCGGTCCCATGCTCTTGTCTGTCGTCTCTGTCCAGTAAAGTTGGGACACTCCATGCCCCAAATGTCAGGGGCATCTGCATTTTTTCTTGTGCTTTGTCTTTCGTGGGGAGAGCAATGTTATCACATAATTGGGCTGCTCTGTCGCTGTAGGAGGATACAAGCGCCGCATCTGCCCTGGTGTATGATGAGCGACCATCAGTTTACGTGCAGAGTTCTAGCTAGGAACCTCCAACAACATCTTTTGCCTGTTCATGTCACTACTTCTCCATCGCCTCGGGACCTTTTAAGTGGCTGGCAAAGGCTGCTTTAGAGTTTTATCGGTGTACCTGCCTACCTGACCAGTGTAGGGGCTTGTTGAGGTAAAGGATACTTGCGCTGTCTCTCTTCTCCTGCCTTTCACCTTCTGGCGCTCATTGCCAAACAGGCGCTCATTGCCAAACAGGCGCAGTAACGTCCACGTGTAGGACAGCTCCAGGAAATGCAGCTTTGTTGTTCAGAGTATCTGTCTCCTACAGGGATGGAAGACCCAGGTTGATGGACTGCCCATCCTGCTATTTGCTCATACCTGGGGCTTTAATTCATGAATGCCAGGGCATGTCTACATGCCAGTGGGCCTGTACATTTCATGTTAAAAGAACATCCTCCTCCAGTCCCCTGTAGTTTGGCTTGGGACTGCAAGACACCCAGGGGACATTCGTAGCCACGCATAGGCACTTATAGTGCAGAAGCTACTTTCTGGAATGAGAGGCTCACACACTCTGCTTTCTTTTCACGTTGCTGTTTCACAGCAGTGCAAGGCAGTGGTAAATGCTGAAAGCAAGAACTGACAAGGACACAGACACTTCGCCAGCCCAGTAATCATCTCACACTACCAGAAACACTCAAATGAAACAGTAGTAAAAGGTAGGCATGGTGCTACTTTTGCAGTTGATCTCATAGAACTCGTTATTTTATTGCTAGATGATGTACCTTTACTCTTGAAGACTGTAGTTGGTTTGCAGAGACAAGTGAATAATTCAATACACTTAGCTCATGAACTAAAATTATAGGTCATTTGGATGAATAGTATTTTTGTTTGATAAAAAGGAGCATATTTGGAAGCAACAGAGAGACGGCTGCACGTTGGCTATGTTACGTGCATTCTTGAAATTTATAAATGCCTTGGCATAAATTTCTCTAGAGTTACATTGTTCAGTCAATCAGTTGAAAACTGTATCACTTCGGAGATCCAAGTAAAAGTTGTTCCGCACAATTGTTAGATGCTGACAAAGCGTGCGTTATTGAATTGCAGACCTAACCACTCAGACTATTCCATATCTTTTGATCTCCCTTGGATCCTTGAACGGATCCTCAAGCATAGGCTCAAAGACTGTCCCCGACATGTTATACTGTTTGCATAATGTTGTCAGTTTGTTGTTGTTGTTGTTGTTGTTGTTGTTGTTGTTTTCCCAGCAACGTTTTTCCTCACCACACTTCCATTTTGTTTCATTTTACCACCCTCTGATGGCGGCTTTGAGGATGCTGTTAGATTCTTTTATGAACTCTTGGTGGTGATGAGTCTGATCCAGCAGACGGAAGGCCTAAGAACAGGCAATGCGAATAGATCTTCCTTCAAGAGGGATTACGATGGTTACCTCTGTGCAGCTAGTGAAGTATTCTTGTATCTATAACATGTCTTCTTACTTTTATGTTCCCATTTTCTTGATCTTCAATATCCATCCCCTATTTTAAGTCCAACACTTTGCCAAGCCATTACTTTAACGATGGAAGAATTGTTAGACTGCACTTTGTTTTCCCCCACTACCTAAACGCTCAGCATTATACTGTTTGGTCAATCAGTGGGAGATTGCATCTCTTCAGAGGTCCAAGTGAAGGTTGATCTGCACAGTTCTTAGCCACTGACAGTGCTTGTGTCATTGAACAATAGAGCTGGCCACTCAGAGTGTTGCATATCTTTTATAACGCTGAATGGTCTGCAACAACGGGTTTTATCTGGGGAAAATATTATAGCAAGGAGATATTATTCAATACAAACAATATCCCCATAACCCATTGTTCCACATTCCTGGATCCGTTAGATAGGTCTCTACATACCGCAATAACACTCGGGTGATGAGAAGAAGTTGGATTGACGCCGAAAACGTAGACACAATCAGCCGTGTCTCCCTGACGAGTCCGGTCCAGTGGACGAAGGGCCTAGGAGCAGACAAAACAAATGCATCTGCCTTCGAGTGGGATTAGGATGGTTCCCTCAGGCAGCTGGTCAGAGGCTTTCATATTTACAATAATTTATATTTTCCTGATTTTTATGTTCCTGTTTCATTCATCTACCCCCCCCCCCACCCCCATCTTCCTTTCTTAAAAGTTCAAATCTTTCCCAAATCATTACTAAAATGGCAGAAGAATTGTTAGCCTGCGCTTCTTTTTCCCCCCTCTCCTTAATTGTTCAGCATTACACACACACACACACACACACACACACACACACACAACACACACACACACACACACACCACACACACACACACACACACACACACGCGCGCGCGCGCGCACACACACACACACACACACACACACACACACACACACACACACACACACACACACACACACACACACACACACACACACACACACACACACACACACACACACACACACACACACACACACACACACACACACACACACTCACACACACGTTATAAACAATCTTTTCACGTTGCAACATGTGTGTGTTGCAAAGAACCTTCAAGAAATATTGAAGGTCATGTAACCACTCTCTCTCTCTCTCTCTCTCTCTCTCTCTCTCTCTCTCTCTCTCTCTCTCTCTCTCTCTCTCTCTCTCTCTCCACACACACACACACACACACACACACACATCACACACAACTCTCTCTCCTCTCTCTCTCTCTCTCTCTCTCTCTCTCTCTCTCTCTCTCTCTCTCTCTCTCCGTCTCCTATCTCTCTCTCTCCTTCTTCCTCCCCTATCCTCTCTCTCCTCTCTCTCTCTCTCTCTCTCTCCTCTCTCTCTCTCTCTCTCTCTCTTGATCTGTTTTCATTTTTTGCTCACTTTGTCTCCATATGCCCAGAATAAAAGAAAAAAAGAAAAAGAAAAGAAAAACATGAATCGGCCACAGGCGTTTTAAACCGTAATCTGTGCTTGTAGGTTTTTTTTGTTGTTGTTGTTGTTGTTGTTGTTGTTTTCAAAGTTGTATGCGTTCTTTCTCGTAAACTGGGAAAAGAAAAGTATGAGAAGGAACGTTCTGATCGAAGCTGTCGGGTTTTCTTTCGCTTCTATCCAACATGCGTGTATGTGTAAACCCCACCCAGCAACTTTGAAAATATACAAGTTGAAATAGTAAATAATTGCAGGCACAAATGGAAATCTTTGTTAGCGCACTCCACCTGAACAGACCCCAGCAAGAACCACAGACCACACGTGCCACGATGAGATTGACCCACACATCTGAAATGAAATCAGGTCCCGCACGCTATGAACAGACCGACAACGTGCCCCAAAAGGATATCCTGATGAGAGCAAGAGGCTCGAAACAAGCTTGTTGGTTTTAAATACTTCATTTTAATAAACATTTTTTTTAAACAGAATGTTGCTCCCTAGGCGGCTGAGCTTTTCTAGATTTTTAAAGGCATTTTTTATATTCTTCGTGCATATATATATATATATATATATATATATAATATATATATATATATATGTGTGTGTGTGTGTGTGTGTGTGTTTGTGTGGTATGTGTGTGTGTGTGTGTGTGTTGTGTGTGTGTGTGTGTGTGTGTGTTGTGTGTGTGTGTGTGTGTGTTGTGTGGACGCACTTTCACTTCTTAAAGAGGTGCGTTATTTTTTTTTTTTCCAAAGATTTCCAAAGGCCAGTCAGGTTTCCCAGTGGAAAGTGGAACTGCTCCATGGACAACTGGAAAGGACTGCTCGGTCTCCAGCCCCACCTGGCCTGTAATCTGTTTGTGGAGTGTCAGGATGACAGAGACGAAGAGGACTGTGGCTACACCAGGTGTCACCAGGTGGGTTCATGGGTCAGTTTTACAGTATAAGAGGGATTTCTCTGACTAGTTTTTTTTTCTTCTTTTTCTCACGTGTATATGTCTGGATAACACACACTCTCTCTCTCTCTCTCTCTCTCTCTCTCTCTCTCTCTCTCTCTCTCTCTCTCTCTCTCACACACACACACACACACACCACACACACACACACACACACACTCACACACACACCACACAAGATAGCGGACAGCGATACAGTCTGGTATCAGGCTCTTCAGATTTTTTTTCCGCTGAACTACCGTCAGGATGACAAGACTGACACGTTCCCGCAGCATGGGCAGCCATTCAGCGACGACAATCACATCGAAAGTAAAGGGAAACGGCGCCAAGAAGGAAATCAGCGAGGACTGCCTCATTAAAGAAACGCTGATTCGATCGGCAAGGAAAGCAGCTCAGGATGAACGAGAAGGGGACAAGTCAAAAAACAGCAAAACTGATGTTCTCTCTCCACTGGGCACAGTAACTGAAATAAGAGAATTGAAAACTGTGATCGAATCGCTATGTAAACACATATCTTCACTGGAAGACATCATACGCGAGCAGAATAAGATGATCACAGACATGGGCAGATCTAATGTAACCATGGCGCTAACAGACAATCATACACAAACAGCAAATGCTAGCGCTGCGCCCCGAGTCCTCGTAGACCTACCTTTCCATTGTATGCTGATGCGGTGAAATCCAGTCGACATGGATCAAAAGCAGCTTCTGCATCAGAAGCAAAACAAAAAACCTTAGTAAAAAAAAGTAAAATCAAAAGAGTTGAATGAAGGCCAGATCGCACATAAAATGACGTCAGAAGTTCTCATGACGTTAGAGTTCGATCAGTAAAAAACACAGAACATATTAGATCCAAACAAGAAGAGAAACAAGACTTATGCCAGGGTCGCGATCTTTCATGATTCTGTTTTTAGGGGAGTGAATGGAAAGAGACTAGGTCAGCCTTACGGTTTTGATACGAAGACATGCAAAACCTTTACAACAGAGGAGCTTACACAGACGCTTCAATCCACTCTTTCCATGGATGAGAAACCATTGGATGTGGTGCTTATCCACTGCGGTATAAATGACATTCAAAAGAAGGACCCTGAACTTGCCAGCACAGCGTTTTCCTCGTGCATCAAAAACATTGTCACCAGCCACCCCAACATTAAGGTTGTTATTAGCAAGCTCTCACCTGTCAGAGATTCAAACCAGAAGTCAAGCGGGAACTGTTCAATGCATTGAAAACAACAAAACTATTTGGAATTAAAAACATATCATTTGTCTCTCATTCTAACCTACAAACACATAAATGGTCTCTCAAAGACGATTTCCATCCAACTCATCGAGTATCGAGCGTGCTGGCAAGAAACGTTGGAAGACGTATCTGACAACTCTTTGGGAGAAACCGAGGAAGACAGCGAGAACGTCAAACACAGTGGCAGCCCGGGAATTATCCACCACCCAGAGGACACGGACCCTTCGCTGTACACAGTCGTCCATGGTACAACATGTTTGACATTCTCAGTGGGCCTACATCCTGGTATTAACCAAAGACAGAGAAATACGTTAGTGTGTTTTTTGGCGGAAATCTCAACCATTGACTCTGTTCATCCCATCTTGAGTGACTATTTAGGAGAATTTTTCTTTGTTGTGTCAGCATTCACTAACAGGCCAGTGATCAATCTTCCTTCATTCATAGAGTGCATTCTCTGTGTATGGTTCTTTTTTCTTTCTTGTCATTGCTAATATTGTTTATCGTATCATAGCGATGCTTTTTTGTATTGTTAGTTACTTTTCAGTGCATCAATTGTATTTAATCGCTTTTTCACCTATATTTTTTACTTTTTAATTATCATTATCTATTGATAGAATGTATGGTAGTTAAGGATTTTAAGGTGTTTTAATGGAATTGTCAATCCATCACAACTAGTAAAGATCAGCTAGTACAACATCTATCTGAAGTCAAATACAACACATTAGCTTTGCAATCACTGAATGTCAGTAAAAATAAACTACCTAAGCTTCCAAATTACTATTTTCCACCAATTATCCAAAACACTAATAATGAAGAAAAAATGAATGTGGCAATATATGTTCGTGAAGATGAGAAATATGCTCCATGTGCCAGTTCTGCTCCACTAGACATTCCTGGATTGCACTCAAGTGCAGTCAGAATTCAAGTTGATTATAATGTAGTAACAGTCGTTTCTGTATACTTACCTCAGGGCCCAAACGACCGCAATACAGAATGGCTACGTTCTGTGCAATCAGACCAATCTACCAAATATTTAATCACTGGTGATTTTAACGCCCATTCGCCATTCTGGGAAAAGGGATGCCAAGAAAAAGAACACCCAAAGGTGCTGGAGAGGACCCAAAGAAGCACTGTCCTCACCTGCCTTTAGAGCAGTCCTGTACCACCCTTGGAGGCCTGCGCTGTGTTGACAATGGGTACAGGCACGCGCAGGACACTCCATTAAGATATCAAGGGACATAACTGCTCCTGAACAGAGGTAAATCAGGCTACAGGATGCAACTCGTAACAGCCTTAAAATAGCATCCCCATGGGTGTAACAGCCTGTGCAGAGCCCACCGGCGAAAAACACCACCCTCCAGCTGCCGAGCACACCCCACAGACCCAACAACCCCTTCCCACAGACAGATGAAGACAGTGCAACTCTAGACACAGCCAAGCTTTCGCTATACGGTCTTATGTGCCCTCAAGAGAGAATCCAAAGTTGTAGTCTTTCCCACTGTCAACAGGACTTTCCCTGTGGTCAGTGGGTCTTTCCTCACCACCACTGGACCTTTCTCCAAGGTCAGCCTAGTTAAGGCAAAGAGAAAAAGAAACACCCGAAGGTGCTGGGGAGGACCCAGTAACAGTCGTTTCTGCATACTTACCTCAGGGCCCAAACGACCGTAATACAGAATGGCTACGTTCTGTGCAATCAGACCAATCTACCAAATATTTCATCACTGGTGATTTTAACGCCCATTCGCCATTCTGGGAAAAGTGATGCCAAATAATAACCAGTTTTATTGAAAACATAGTGGACTCCTGTCTTTACCTTCTCAACGATGGCAGTATTACTCGTATTCCAGACAACCCTAAACTTAATCCTAGTGCCATCGACTTATCATTCATATCTCCTGAACTAGCTTTATCTTGTGACTGGCTGACACTTGATGATACATTAAATAGTGACCATCTACCTACTATAATTTCTCTTGAAAATATGAGACCTGTAGCAGAAGATGTAACACATGGCAAAGTTCCCAAATACTGTTACAAAATTGCCAACTGGAATAAATTGTCATATCTACTTAATTCATTTAACATGAGCATAGAAAATATTGAGAATCAAGATGTCGCTACGCTATATGATCATCTTCAGAATGCAGTACACACTGCTGCAAAAGAATCAATTTCGCTGTAAAATCTGTAAAAAAAAAAAAAAACAAAAAACATTTGGGTAATGTCTGGTGGAATGATATATGTCAACAGGCAAAACAAGAAAAACTAGAAAAAAAACAAAGGAATACAAAACAGAAGAAAAAAAATCTAAGAAAAAAGTTGAAAAAAAATTTCTTGAGAAAAAAAGAGCGAAAAATCACCAAAATAGATTAATTGCACAAGCGAAACGGCAGTATTGGTCGTCTGTATGTCAAAATGAGGTATGAAACTATACAGACATTCAGCAAGTTTTGACACAACTAAAACCAGTGAAAAATGGAGTTAGCCTTCCACATTGTCCGATTAAACTAAAACAATATCAATTTCCGTCACGTTTTGATAAATCGGAAGCATTTGCTGACTTATTTGCATACAACAGTAGCATTAACAGCTTATCCTTGGACAAGAAAAAAACACCGTGAACGTGAAGAAAAGAAAAGCATGTATGATAGCCCCAACCAACAGAAAATCACTATCTAAATTCTGCTATAACATTGCAGGAAGTCAATGAGTGTATTATCAATCTAAATAAAAGACACCAGTGGAATTAGATGGCATTTCAAATGAAATATTAAGTCATTTTCCGCAAAAATGTCATATACATTTCTACTATTGTTTTTCCAAAAATGTTGGGACAGTGGCAAAATACCCCTAATTTGGAAACACTCAATTATAGTTCCTGTTCATAAAAAAAAGGAAAACCACTCAGTGATATAAACAACTATCGACCAATATCATTAACATCTAACACATGTAAATTAATGGAAAAGATAGTGTTAAAAAGACTCATTCATCATTGCAATAAAAAACTGCATCATTCCTATCAACCAAGCTGCATTCCAAGCAGGCAGATCTACAATTGAACACTTGGTAAACTTACAACACACGTAAAACATCAATTTGCACGTCGTAAGAACATCCTCGCTACTTTCTTTTTTACATTCGTAAGCCTATGAACAAGTGTGGCACAAATGACTAATGTACAAATTAAAGAATATCGGATCAGCGGGAACATGTACAATTTTGTTCAAGATTTTCTACAAGGAAAGACGTATTCTAACCCAAGACCTTTACAAATGGGTTTACCCCAAGGTTCAGTAATTTCCCAGTATTATTTAATATTTTAATCTCTGACCTCCATAAAGGGTCTTGTAAAGATACTGAAGTGGCTCAATTTGCTGATGATATATGCCTATGGACAAAAGTGACAATGAAAATATTTACACCATCAAGATAACTAAATTACATCAAAATAAAGTATCAACTTGAATTAAACAAGATCAATGATCTTTTAAATGTGTAAATGGTCTTTCTCTTTCCCCCAGAAAAAAAAATGATTCTCTTTAATGCTGGTTATGATCCAGGACAACTTCCTATTTTCACGTTGGATGGCATTGTTGGAATTAAACTATGCAAAAAGTGTCAAATTTTGGGGTGTTTTCTTAAGTAGTAAGTTATCTTGGAACACTCATATTGAGTACATTTTAAACAAAACAAGAAAGCTTGAATTTCCTAAAAAAGTAATTAGCAAACGACCTTGGGGACATGATTCGAAATCATTAACCATCTTAGCAACTGCCCTTATACGCTCAAGACTAACTTATGATCAAGAAGTATTTTTTAATGCTCCCCAAAACCTGTTAAATAAGCTTCAGAGTACCGATTGTAAAGCTTATAAGATTGCCCTTGGGGTTCCCACACATACATCTAACATGGGGACGTATAATGAAGCAGGAATCTTACCTCTTGCAGAATTTCGGAAAGCTTCTACTTCAAATGTGTCTTAAAGAGCTTTTCACACAAACAGTTTTAGCTCAGAAGAAGTATATTTAAAATCAGAGGAGGATTTCGGAAAACGTGCCCCAAATATGCTGTCAACAAGATCTATTTACTCGTTTTTCCTCCGATCTTCTAAAGGATACCAAAATAGATTAAAAAAATAACATTGCCCAAAAGCCCACGTATTCACCTATTTCAAAATAGGAACAAAGTAAAGCCTCCTTTGATATAGATTATACAGATGTAACAAAAAAGAATTGTCCATATACCTGAAGAACATCTGTTCACACTCATTTAGAAGGTAACTACAATCACCATTTGAAAATGTTTACAGATGCCTCAGTGCTAGATAATGATAACACAGGAGCAGCCTTCATAATCCCTAGTTTCAGAATAGAAAAGCTCTTCTACCTTGGTAAACAGTTCTTGATATTTAGTGCCGAATTAATTGCTATACCTAAGTCGTTAGATTTCATCCTAATTTCCAATAAATAATTCCCAAATTATGATAGGTGTTGATTCTAAAGAAGCAATTCACTCGATTAAGTCTGCATGTCCTTCAATGCGACTTTATATAGTATCACAAATTCATCATTTCATTCATCTTTTATCCATGAAAGCATTACTGTATCTTTTTCTTGGATCCCCTCTCATTGTGGTATTGTACCCAACGAGCGCGTAGATCAACTTGCAAGAAAAGCAGCTCAAAATGTCAATTACGCAATACCACTTAACATTCCATTAGATTTGAAAGAATGTTTTTTTCGATTATAAATTCAACGTCGAGAGGAAACGTTAACACATTACTGATGAACTCAGACGTCCAATATTATCACAACTGTGTAAAGTTTGGTGATGATGGTACATGGGGGAAAAACGTACAAACAAGTCTCTTCCTCGTCTAGGGAGATTGGAAGCTTAATCCATAGATCTCGTTTGAACGCATTGAAAACAAAATATTGTCATAACGTTAAATGTATGTGTGTGGGGAAACCTTAAGTATCAGTTATTTACTAATCCAATGCCCAAGAGCAAGAGAACTCTTTACAAATTCGGGTATTGATGGTTACACTAATGGATCGACTTCCTTACCTTTACCACGTATTTTAAACAGTTCTTGTATTCTTGAGTCAGTTTGCAAATGTTTGTTAAGCATTTCAACTGGTATTTATCTTTAGATCTTATCTCTACTCAGTTACATTTGTTTTGATTAAATGGAAGAGGGATAACGGGGAGGGGGGGGGGGGGGGTCATATTCTATCATTAACGTATTAATACACTGAATCACTTACATACTTCATTCACCCACACATAAAACTGTCTTAATCACTGTAGTGGAAGGACATTAAACCAACAACAACACACACAACCCCCCCTCCCCCCCCCCCACACACACAAACGCGCGCACGGACACACATACACACATACATGCATAAAACACACACACACACACACACACACACACACACACACACACATGACACGCATGAGCAGCAGGCATAGAACACACACACACACACACACACACACACACACACACACGTCAGAAAGAAAAGTAATCTATTATTCAATTTTTGCTTTTTGCATGTGTTGTTTTTTGCTGCTGCTGCTGCTTTTGTTGTTGTTGTGTTGTTGTTGTTGTTGTTGTTGTTGTTGTAATCATAAAGGTGTACTCGTGTCTGCAAGGAAATCTGAAGATTATTTTCTATGATTTGATTGATCACCGAGCTCAACTGTGTAATACTGTTTGTGATGAAAGGAGCAGGAATGTATCCCTATCGTCCCCCTTGTCATAAAATATTTTTGCTATGACAAAAGTTGTCAAAGTAGCTGTCTATTCACATATTTATCTCTCTAACTATATCTCTATCTATCTATCAATATGTCTATCTGTGTGTATGCATGCGCACACGCGCGCGCGCGCGTGTGTGTGTGTTGTGTGTGTGTGTGTGTGTGTGTGTGTGTGTGTGTGTGTGTGTGTGTGTGTGTGTGTGTGTGCGTGTGTGCGTGCGTGCTTGTGCGTATACGTGTGTGTGTGTGTGTGTGTGTGTGTGTGTGTGTGTGTGTGCGTGCGTGCGTGCGTGCGTGCGTGTGTGCGTGCTTGCTTGCTGGCGTGCGTGCATGCGTGCGTGCGTGCGTGCGTGTGTGTGTGTGTGTGTGTGTGTGGTGTAAAACGAGGATGAAAACGGCAGAATCATAAACTGTTCTTGATATTTCGACTTTACGAGTTCTTCCTCAGGGTCTTTGATTAGATCAGACAAACCCAAATGCAAGAGAAATGAGGCGACAACTTTGTGAGAGAGGGGCTAGTTCACAGAGGGGGGGGGCGGGGTGGGAGATTGGGGTGGCAGACAAGGACTGGGAGGAGTAGTGGAAAAGGAGGTGGGTTGGTGGGGATTATGAATTAGTATGTATGAAACAGCAAAATTCATGGCTGTTGTCGTTATCGTTAGCGCTAGTGCTGACGTCATTAAGATCATTTTACTTTATTCCACTAGGAAGGATTCGAGGCTGGAGGCAAGTGCTACATTCTAGGCTGGAGGACAAATATATCTCACTTGCAAGCCCACCATTTGTGTCAGAAAAAGGGTGGGATGTTAGCAAGTTTCAAACTACAGGACAACATCTCAGAAGTCCTCATATTCTGTGGAGGACTCAACGTAATGAAGTCAAGATCGGATTAATGCGACCTACCTTATCGTTACCGTTCATGTGAGTACTCCTGATTTTGTTTGTCCACGATCGAATTCAGTTGTGGTAATTCAAAAGGTAGAATAACCTTTTAGCATTGAACTCTGTATCTTTCTCCATCTCCTTCAATTTTCCTCCCTTTAACGCAGTTCTCTCTCTCTCTCTCTCTCTCTCTCTCTCTCTCTCTCTCTCTCTCTCTCTATATATATATATATATATATATATATATATATATATATATATATATATATATATATATATATATAGATATATAGATAATGAAGAGAAAAAACACACAATAAGCTGGACACCACTCAGTGATGTGTGGGTGCACTGCTGATCCAGATCCAGAGTACAGAGTACAAAGCAGGCAGTTAACAGGCAGTTAACACACACACACACACACACACACACACACACACACACACACACACACACACACACACACACACACACACACACACACACGCACACACACACACGCATACGCTTGCACGTGCACACACACACACGCATACGCTCGCACGTGCATATATTTTTGTCACAAATCGGTTTGGCTATTTCTGTTTACGCTCATTTGCTTTTTCTTTTAGTGTATGGCCGGGTACAAGTTATTGATACGAACTGAGCAATGGAGCTGTTGGCCCGCTCTTACGCCTTTTTTGAAGAGTATTCGCCAGCGCACACCTGAATAGTAAGATGACGAACTCTTCGCAGCCATATCATACTCGCCTTTGTAAACGCTTGTTCCCGCCTCTCACAGACTGCCTAAACACCTTTTGTCTACAGGATCAGGTGTGTTATTGGACTAGTTATAGGACGAGTAAAAGTCGAATTTCAAATTTGGCAGCACTTTATTTTCACCTATGTTTGGATTTCTTTTTTTAAATGAATCAGATTCTTCAACAAAATAACAAAAGTTCACCAAAGGAAGATTCACAAAACATTTCTGTCCATTTATCCTGAATCTTCCTGCTAACTGCATTGATTTTAAAAAAAAAATTAAAATTAAAAAAAAAAAAAAAAAAAGCTGCTGAAAGGAAAGCTAAGCAACATTTAATTCTTTGCGCTGAGTGTTTCAGCCACATTCTAATCTTCTCTGTCCATCCTCTTGTAGCACACTGTCCCTGCCATGGAGGTCCAAGGCTGGAGGATCTGCATGGCAGTGTTGGTAGTACTGTGCGACTGAGCCATGAGGATGAAACCCTGGCTCTTTGCTATACGTTGTTTACCCACCTGATGACTAGGTAGTTTTATTTATTCCCATTCTGTTTTCTATGGTAAAATTATACTGTGTGGTTGAAGGTGCAACAGATCGATCTCCAAAGAGGGTGGGGAAGAGTTTTCTTCAGCTTGCATGGCCACAGAGCTTGCTTTTTTTTTTTTTTCTTAAGTGAATGGTGATCGTGTTGAGGTGATCTTCCTTTTCTGGATTGAATGTTAATCTTTATGTGTTCACTTCTTGTTTCATCTTTATATCAGAAGGAGTCCCGAACAGAAAAGCTGTTATATGGATGTGCCGACTGTCCCTACGTTCGGTGGGGAAGTCGGGGCTCGGTGGACAGGCGTTTTGTCAAGTCTGCATTCGAGCCGTTGTCGCCCTAGGGACCGTCCTGTCCTTGGTAACTCTGGTGGTTAGTGGGCCGCTCGTTCGATCTACTGTATGACAGTTCTGTGGATTGTCCTGGCTGTTGCAGCTGTTTGGGAACCGTCCTGTTCTTTGGACGGTTGATTCCTTTCTTCGATTCTGTCACTATTGAAGGGTCAGTTCAGGCTACAGTAACTATTCACTATTCATCTCTGCCCTGGCTTCTCTTCTCCGTTTGTGAATCTGTCCACTCATTTGTCATTCTGTCCAAATGCTAGTTTTTTACCGTTTGGGTATCAGTCTCACACTGTTTCTGTCCAAACTCGCTGTCGCGCGCGCGCAGTTACGATTGCTGGGCGATACTTTCTGTGTGTGGGTAGTTGAGTGTCTGGACGTGTGTGTGTGTGTGTGTGTGTGTGTGTGGTGCAAGACTGAAATTTGTATGCACTCAATACTGTGGTGAGAGTGCTACTCCTGTTTGTTTAATTGCTAAAATATAGATGTTTATTTTGTGCATTTTAGGTTTACCATATTCAAAGTGTATATAGAGAGAAGGAAAATAGATCTGCAATTAACTTTTTTTTATGTGCGAGGCAGTTCCAAAATCTGGTCGCTCATCGGGATGTAATACTGAAGATGTTTAATCCAGCATCATTTCATTTGTGTCTGTCTGCCTGCCTGCCTGCCTGCTCTCTCTGTCTGTCTGTCTGTCTGTCTGTCTGTCTGTCTGTCTCTCTGTCTCTCTCTCTCTCTCTCTCTCTCTCTCTCTCTCTCTCTCTCTCTCTCTCTCTCACTCTTCTTGCGCTGTGATTGTTGTGTGTTTTTCATACTTTTTACTTTGGATACATATATAAATATTGCCACACGACCGTAGTCACATGCATACACCATACATACATAGAGTCGTCGTGATCATCTGCATGCAGTGCAGTGTGAGTCCATTCACTTAATATAAAGATCAAACAAATGATTTTCAATTTCTCCCCTCTGGTATGTAAGATACATATAGAAGAGGTATATTCACTCTTGATTTTTTTTTTTTTTTTTTTTTTTAGGGGGCATTTTTTTTTACAAACATAATAATACGAAAATGGAAATCTCTCTCTCTCTCTCTCTCTCTCTCTCTCTCTCTCTCTCTCTCTCTCTCTCTATATATATATATATATATATATATATATATATATATATATATATATTACAATAATCTAAAAAACATTCCAAGGATAAGTACCGAGCACCATACCAGCAACTTACAAAACAGCTTGGTGTTGCAATGACTGCAAGAAATATTCAATTATAAACAAAGCTTGCTCTTATGTCTTAGTTTGAAGAAATAGGGGGAGATAAACATTCATATCTGCAGTGGTAGATATAACTCTGCCTAACTAACAGTATATGCTTGAGTGGGGTGAATGGGGAATAATAATAAATGCTTCTCAAAATGAGCCTTCAGCAAGCTTATAGTCTCCAAGGGGGAGACATCTCACTAACATATAACTCCTGGTCAGATACCGGTATTTCGAAACCTGATTGTTTCTCCTCAGTGACTGCGGAAAGTGGTAACTTGATTCCTCTGCCTTTTCGGTTTTAAGAAGCATGCTATCCCAGAAAAAGGCTGATGTGCAATACCGTAGTATGTTTGTTGAGTTTTCAAAAAGCCAACCAAAGGTACCACCTGAGAAGCAAAAGAAAATCATGAAAGAGCAAAACAAGCTACATTTTCTGAACAATCTAACACAAGACGAACAATCTAATAGTGGTACGCCGTTTAACCATGCTGTCAGCCTGTGATAAATGTCAGGTTTTGTCCAGAATCTTTTCTCTTGTTTACAAATACATGTCAAAAGGATGTCTACCCCTTTACAAACTTGAGGTTTTTGTTGCCACAAAACGTCTTAGGCATTCAAAAAATAACATATTTCGAGAGCGTAGTATTTTTTCCATCCATGAGAGCGTAGTTCTAAGGTTCCTCCAAGTTCACGGGAGCAGTTGTGTCTGTCTTGTCTGGCACCTCAGTCTGTCAAGCCTCGTCTTATCTTTATCCACTTCAGTGCAAGATGGACGTTGAATTCCCATTCCCATTGAAGGAGATGAAGATAAGTGATTTGCTCGTTCATTTTCGTCGTGTACTTTTGTGTTTTTGTGTTTTGTTGTTGTTGTTGTTGTTGTTGTTTTCGGTGTGCTATTAATAATATTTAAAATATTTTCAGATTCCCGCCTGCAGTTGCTTCACTTTGCAACTAGATCTAATCTTTACAATAATGGTATGATGACATACTCTTCCACCAAACAGTCCATTTTCAATCATTTGGAGCACTGGCAGTTCAGAAAACAGGTCAATGCGCGTACTCCAGTAAATTTAAAGAAAGCTTACCAACTCATTCCATTTGCAGAAATATAACGTGCTGGATCCAGACTGTAATGTTTCATACAGGTCTTTCTGTAAGTTTCAAACATGTCTGCCAACAAACACACGTCAGCCATTAGATCGGCGTCATGGTAATCTCCCGTGGCCTTGCACTGTAATGTTTTCATGGTTCTTGCGCATGCTGGTATTCAGAATCACTTATCTCTTTCCTTGTTAGAATAAATAAAAAGAATGCTCCCTTTGGTAAAACACACCTCCTAATAAGTGTAGAGTCATTTTTTTTTCTGTTATGGGACAACTGGTTAATGATTGTGCTAAGGACTCTAATGATGCTGCCGTATGCTGCATTGAATCAAAGAATGACAACAAATCCAGTGATAATGTCATGTGTGTGTGTGTGTGTGTGTGTGTGTGTGTGTGTGTGTGTGTGTGTGTGTGTGTGTTTAAAGACTGGGCAATACATTAAACCTTATTAAATTCATCAGTAATTGATTGCAGTATAAGACGACCATCGTAACCACGTAAGTTATGAAAAACGATGGGTGATTTCCAGTTCTTCGGATCAAACTTTAGTTGTAAATTACACTTACTGTGGCTGCTCCTCTGTATGTTCCAATAATGTGACCATGATCTGGAACTTTTGGATTGACTTCTGTTGCAAAATCACCACCACCACAAATCCAGAAAGTTGTAGATGATTCATACTGTTTTTCATTTTCTGGTGCCATAACAATTTCAGATAAATTAAGTTGATTAAATCAGTCACTACGCACTGATTTCATACTTCCTAAGACAAGTTTTGCTGCATCTGTTCCTCTATAAAGTTCTGGATTTGAATGGGTTCTGTCTAACCTAACAATAATGAAAGCATCAGAACAGACCTGATGATTATCCATTAAAACTGCTTAGGGAGTCTGTTTGGGAGTGATCCTTGATATGGAACTATAATAGTTTGGAAGTCAGCATAAACTACATATGGAGTCATCTGAAGACTTTTCCAGCTTTTAAACGAGACTTTGCTTTCAGGGGTTTGGAGTTAACAGTTTTGTTTTATAGTCGACGACATAGCTCTTACAATGTTCTCTGTGTCGGTTTGCAGCTTCTATGGATGGTAACCTCACTAAATATCTTTACAAAATTCTTGTTTTCCATGATCTTTGGTAGTATGTTTTAACAGTCTACTCACTGTGCGTATTGATGTATAATGTTGGTTTCCTCCATTCTTACAAAGAGTAAGTACACTTGTTTTTTTTTTGCCTCGGTCGCCTGTTGGAGAGTCTGGAAACTCTTAGCGGAAGAGGCCCGTTTCTTCAGACCAATCATATACGTTTACAGTGACTGGTTTTGTTGTGTTCTTCAAACTTATCAATTTTGTTAAAACTAGCTGGAAAGTCAATCCCATTAATGTTACAGTCATTTATAAAAGGTTTATAGTTTGTTACTCTCTCTGCGTTCTTTGCAAAGTAATGCAACGTTGCAAGAATACACCACATAAAACGTTTCTCGTATTAATTAATATGTTTAAAACTGGCCTTTTTAAAAGTGGGGCTCTTGGTAAAGGAAAGTAAGACAGCCCTAAAATAAGATTGAACTTGGTTTGTTTAAGTTAATATCCAATACTTCTCCTTCTGGCCAGCCAGATCCTTTCATTTGTGTGTTTCTTCAGAAGCTGTGTCAAACGGGTTTAACATATTGTCCGCCCAATTATCTGAGATGAGATCTATCAGAAAAGATGGCTTGCTATTTAGCAGAGACCCACACTTGCAGTTGTTCTTCTTTTATGTTCTTCAATATAGATGGCTAACATGACTTTAAGCAGAGGATTTATGGTTCGTTTACCTGGAACGTGAGAAATAAAATGTTTAACACTTGCCTGTACTTTGTAGGATCGATAACCTCCAAGTCAGTCTCATTGAAAACTGATGATAAATCTTCATCATGCTTTCAAATAACTTAGCCATGATTTTCTTTCCTAACTCAAAAAACATATTAAACAATAATTGTTAGTCAGAATAGTCATTTATAGGGATTTGTTGCATTTGGAATCATAAGTTATACAATAAAAAACCTCTCGTGTTGTTATGGTGAACTTTTTAGAACATAGTTCAATGCTTCGTTTCCTTTTTTTTTTTTAGGCATTTTCGGTATCTTGTGATCTAGAAAATGTCGCTTTTTACCTTTTTTCGAGGTTAAACTTCTGTCTTTTATAGTTATCAAATCAGCCTGTAAACGACGGAATTCTTTGTAATAGTTGAGTTAGCCAGTGCTTTATCTGTTATCAGTCTGAATGAACTAAGTTTCGCTGTTGTAAGTTGAACCATAGCTATGTGCTTTTGGAATTTTTGTTTTTATTCTTTTGCTGGCAACAGATACAGCCGATGAACATAAGCCAAAAAAATGAAGACAAGTCACCTAGAGGTAATGCTAATGGTGTGTAAAAGCACTTGTTGCTAAAAGACCTACACTTGTTCCTGCCGACATGGCACAAATAGTGGTTGTTCCAGTATTAATATACGTAACTGCATTTATTGCATTTTGATAAATCATCCTCTTGTTCTTTTTGCATATGGGTAATATGTGATAATCCGAATGCTTTTAAGTCAGTCTGCTCCAGCGTTCAATATCAATGTCACGCAAATTCAAGTCACATTCAATTGTTTCAACCATATATCCACTTTTTATCAATGTTTGTTCAATTTCACATGACGTTTTAGGTTTTTTTCAGAACAAACCACATTAGAAACTGTTAGCTCATCTCCCTCCTGTTCTCCATCACCCAGATTTGCAGCATTTTTGATAAATCACAATCAGCACTGGTTGTCAGAAAAGCAGGGTTCTTGAGCCCAAAAACTGAGAATTCAACAGTTCTGCTGAAATGCCACAAGTGACCATGTCTGCAGGATGCTATTGCCAGGACAATGATGCCACTGTACTGGACTAATGAGATCCTGAATCTCAGCAACCATATTGCCAGCAAAGGGCGTCCACTTGCAAGGATCACTTTGAATGCTGGCCAAAACGACGGCTAGATATGTTCAACAATTACAGGACTCATCCTCTGGCAACTTCAATAGCTGTTTCACATACACCACCGGTCTTGCACAGAGTGGAGCTCCCAGTTATTCCAGTCGTGGCAAACTGATCCTCTTCAAGGGGCTCCCTTTGCCTGAGCCATGACTATGGAATATCTCCAAGTGTCATGATGTTTTTCTTTCACCTATAGGTATACACAAGCTCCATAAGCTGCCAAGCATCACCAAAGGCATGTAATTGAAATTCAGATATGTCTCTCCAAAGGATCTCACGAGTGTAGTTGCGAGGAATCCTCCACTGTTTCAAAGGTTCCAGGCCCTTGACACAATGTATAAACCCGTTTGCAACTGTTCAGGCAAAACTTGACCCTGAGGTAATCCAAACCTCCCTGTTTCTTGGAACAACCATTAACATTTGGCTTTCATGGCGAAAGGAATGAGAAAGCCCAAAGGATCAAACAGCCTTGAAATGAGATCAGTACAGCTCTTTTAGTGATACATAAATCCTTTGAAACGTCTAGGCCATCAAAGGAAAAACAATCCTCAGAAGGTAACCAACACAGACCTTGAATGATTCCGTTTTACTAGTCTTATCCTAAAACTACCTGCACAACAAATTACCAACTTTTGCACTATTTGAAACTCACTTTGCTACAGACATTTCAGCCTGACCCATGATCTGATTAGCTCGCTGAACCATCTTACAAGGCTCAGAATTACTGTCACAACCTGGCAGCCAATCATCCACGTATCGAGTTTTCAATAGCTCATTTTTCATGCGAGATGGTGGATACTGGTGAATAGTGTTTCACAATAGCAGTCAGAAAAAAAGGACTAATTTTGTTTTCAAAAGGCACGCGAACAAATCTGACATTTCTGATGACACTTTTGTCATTTTATCAAAGGAATCTCTGCACATTTCGATCCTCAAAACACATTTGGATCTGCAGGAATGCTTTTACTATATCTGCAGTCAGAGCAGTTTCCTACGCCTGAACCGCAACAAACTGACAAATCCAAAACCAAATTAGGACCAGTGTTCATGCAGTCATTCAAAGATACTCCATTCAAATCTTTCATGGAAGCATCAAAAACAGGGCGCAGACTAGACTCTAACAACTGGACAGTGTAGCAAATAAAGCACAGGTTTGAACGTCCAACCTCATCTCAGGAACTTCCTAAATAATATTACCCTTTATCATACTAAAGATGCTACCTGGACATGATACCTGGACTCTTACCTCATCTCAGGAACTTCCTAAATAATATTGCCCTTTATCATACTAAAGATGCTACCTGGACATGATACCTGGACTCTTACTCTATTTTTTTTTTTGCCGAGACGACAAAGTTGGACAGTTTAAACGAGACCTGTCCAGCTTTTCATTGTTAAGAAATAAAAATATCATTCCTTCACTCTTCCATGGAAGTGACAGAGCAAACATTCCTTCAGACTCGACAGACCTGTTGAAATCATCTCACACTGGATCAACTGAAATGGGCTGGTTTTCCCTGCATCCCTATTGTTTTCAATTCCTGCATGCTTTTCAAAGAAGATTTAGGTATGTGTGAACAAAACAGTTGATGGGAGATGGTAACACTTACAGGGCTGGAAAGAGACTTATCTCCAGGTACTGGACCCACACAACACCCAAAACAAACACTGAGCAACCAAACCCTCTGGCAAAGACATCATCTCACTGGTCATTAACTTCCAGTAGGCATCAAGCCCAATCAATGTATCTACTTTAACTTCTTTACCTTAGGGACATCACGGAATTCTGCGCCCTTTCCCAAACGAGACAACATGCTCTGGGGCACTGATGGACGGCACAGAGGTATTCACGTTGTGGGAATCTTTGTTGGTCTCAAAGTGACAACATTCCGAACAAGCCCTTGCAAACGCATATTATACACATTTCAACGTTCGGCATCGCTTGTTTTATTACTGTCAATGGCTGCGGACGCACGATCATGTGACCCAACCCATTTAGGCCTATTTTTATCAACCACATGACTGAAGACATATGACTTATCAGATCCAGTATCAAACAAAACGATGGCTTCAGGTACATCTGCCATGTACAGAATCGTTAGCAGTTTGTATAATCACATTTTTCAGAGACAGTACTAACACTAGACAAATTCACCTTACCAAGAGGGGCATCTGATGTTGTGTTTGAGATGCATGCAGTGTTGGGTTTTGCACTGCTTGCTGTGGTATCATGGAGGAACAGAATTGTTTTGGTACACACGAAAAATCATGATGTTTCCCCCTGCATTTTGGGCACCTAACCCAACATTGACAGAATTGATGACCTTTTTTTGTTGTTGTTAAACAACGATAACATGCCCCTATATCCTTTAAAATGCTTTTTGTTCTTTCAACTGGAGCCTTGGTAACATTAAAACATTGCCGAAACGTGTGTCCTGGACGGTTGTAAATGGTACCAGTAGGTCTAGTAGGTCTGGTCTCCACTACACAGTGTAACGCCGAACAGGTAGCCACAGGTTGCGCTTCACTGACACTAGCAGGTTTTCTGGAAGCTCCACGATGGGTTTCGAAGGTCTGCAATCATTCTCAGCGTTCGATCTTCTGTTGAAGAAACCTGGGGAAAAAAAGAAGATGCGGCAGGATGAGAAGCGTTAGAACAACACCATACTGTTGTC
>JADBJO010009027.1:32500-42500 GCA_016801955.1 Conus betulinus | reverse complement strand
ATAATTCGTGATCTAATCTAAATTAGAACTCGTTTGCAAGCTATTCAATGCCTTGTTCTAGGTAAGTCGCCTAATCGCATTCAATGGCAACTGTGGCATAAAACTTGAGCTTGGGAGTGTTTTCGTTGCTTCATTTCTTCAAAAACTCAACATGAAATGTGTTCAGTTTTCCGTTAATTATACATTTCTGATGAGTCACGCTTTATGTTTTTTTTTTTTTTTTTTTTTTTTTTTTTTTTTTTTTGTTCCCTGCAGACATAGTCCAGTCATATCATTGACAACGTTTATTGCATGAACCCCGTCCACTTCTTTTCTCTACTATCCTGAATCATGACCGTCTGATAGATCTGTTGTTGAGTGAAGTCCTAGTCTGGCAATAACGTGAGTATCCAGAAAGCAGTTAAGTTATGAGTGTTAATTTCAAGGTCACTGGGAATCTTCCCCACTCATCCAAAACTGGCAACGTCAAAGCTCTGCCATGAACTCCAAGTAGTATTTCAAAAGGGGGTGGCCCCACACGGAGTCTTGTGTACTACTAACAGACGTGTAACGTGTACGAAGTCTACGGTGCTACCTTGCCCGAGTTCTCCCATGACTTCAAAACGTCCAATCTCGGTGGTTTCTCTCACACCGCCCTTCCACTCACTCTCTTCTCTTTCTCTTCACCTGCCCCTTCCCTCCTTCCCCCCTCCCCACCCCGCCTGCCTCCTCCCCTCGCGTCCATCCTGGTCTCCCGCTGCCTCGTTCACACTTCAGTCTGGTTTCCATACCTCTGTACTGCTGGCCACGATACCTTCGACCCTACTTCCCCTACAACCCCCTCCGTTCCTGTTCCATCGCTCACTCGCGCATCTATCTACACGTTGAAGCGCGTTGTGAGGTTTACACGTTGTGGTCTGGGTGTGAGGTACATTGTAACAGTCTGTGCCTCTGTGTGTGTGTGTGTGTGCGCGTGTGCGCGTGTGCGTGTGTGTGCGTGTGTGTGTGTGTGTGTGTGTGTGTGTGTGTGTGTGTGTGCGTGCGTGTCTGCGTGTGTGGTGTGTGGTGTGTGTGTGTGTGTGTGTGTGTGTGTGTGTGTACGCGCGCGCGAGTGTGTGTATGTGTGTGTGTGTGTGTGTGTGTGTGTGTGTGTGTGTGTATGTGTGTGTGTGTGTGTGTGAAACATGTGGTCTGGGTAAGGTGCAGTGTAACGGTGTGTCTGTTGGCTCCAGATCCTGGCACATTCCGAGCGGTAAAAAGAAAATGTTGTCTGCACAATAAGCAAGATGATGGTGTTTCTCTATGTCAGTTACAGAGAGGGGCAGAGAGAGAGAGAGAGAGAGAGAGGGAGGGGGGGGGGGGGAGAGAGAGGGGAGAGGAGAGAGAGAGAGAGAGAGAGAGAGAGAGAGAGAGAGAGAGAGAATGGTTCATTTATCAGACCTTGCTCCCTTATGAAGGGATTAGTTAACAAATCTCACTTCATTCATTTCAAAATCAAACCATCAATGCTGTTATCCGTGAAAGAGAGACACTGATTAAAAATGCATCGTCACGAGGTAGAAATTTCTCTCAACTTAAACGCTTTATACAGGAACATGGACAAATTGCACACACGTCACTATGACGTGACATGACGTCAGTGAGGACATTTACGCGCGCAAGGATATCAGGAATATCACTATTTGCTCGAAATAAACTTCTCTCTTATTTCACTGAATAAAATAAGAACGTACATGACATCCATAAGAAAGTTTAAGCGAACACAGATATCAGTAACAATTATTTGCTTGGAATGAGCTTCTAGGTTATGGACAACATAAAACAAACAACAGCTCGTCTTCTTTAGATCATTTACACAAAGGACACGTGAGACTCGTTCCATGTAGATCCTTTACACAAAGTTCATGTGAGATTCGTTTCATGTAGATCCTTTACACAAAGTTCACGTGAGGTTCCTTTCATTAAGATCCTTTACACAAAGGACACGTGAGATTCGTTTCATTTAGATCCATTACAGAAAGTTCACGTGAGATTCGTTTCATTTAGATCCCATACACAAAGGACATGTGAGATTCGTTTCATTTAGATCCCTTACGCAAAGGACGTGTGAGATTCGTTTCATTTAGATCCTTTACACGAAGTACACGTGAGATTCGTTTCGTTATGTTGTCTCAATCTGTCAAAGTGAAGCGCCATCTCTGATATCTCCCTTCTTAATATTGCTGGTCTGTACTTGAAGTGTTTATCCATACTCAGTCTTAGGTGTGTTTTTGTTTTGTTGCGTGTTTCAAAGAAAGTACTATACAAATAAAAATCTTTTCACCTTTGAAAATGATCATGCAATTGTTGCTACCTGTAATCCATCAGACTTTGACGAAAAACGCGTACAAATTTCTCAACATTACCAACACCCTGATTTATCCACACTTCACCTAAACCATATTCGTGCGTTACGTCTGAAACACAGCTTTTTTCCCCCTTCCCCCCCAGCAGAGGGAGGCACAGAAGTCAAGCGTGGAGAGAGAGAGAGAGGGGAGAGAGAGAGAGAGAGAGAGAGAGAGAGAGAGAGAGAGAGAGAGAGAGAGGAATGGAATTTTAAACAGAAGATAGACATACAGACAGACAAGGGGGGTCGCATATGCAAGTATCCCCCCCCCCCCCCACCACCACACACACACACACACAGACAGGGAGAGGGCAGGGGGGGGGGGGGGGGGGGGGCGGGAGAGACAGAGAGACAAAGATTGAGAGAGAGAGAGAAAACATTACACAAAAAGCGACTTATGGTGGTACGAGCTACGAATCACAACGACGAATAGCTAGCCTGACACAGTTATCCATATATGAATAATAGAGAGTACAAATGAAGAACAGAGTTTTAATTCAAGCCACCTAATTGTCTTTGACCCATTTCCTTCCGTTAACGACGAACTAAATTTCCACACCAAGAAGACAAATGTTGTCTATAACTTGTATAAGGGTTACCAATCGGAAACGAGATTCTTTCTATGTTCAGCCATAACACCACCACCACCACCCCCTTTCCCCACCCCCCGTCCCCAACCCAGAAATAGTAACATTTTCTGATTGGACAGTGAAGCCGTCTGTCTTCTCACATGCCCAGATCTTGACGCTATCGCGTGGAAATCCTTCCGCCGTAGTAAAAAGTATTGAGTGTTCCAGGGCTTCCGTTACGAAGGTAAGGTGTAAGGTTTTTTTTTTTTTTTCCTTTTTTTTTTCCTTTCTTTTTTTTCTTTCTTTTTTTTTTCTTTTTTTTTTTTTTTTTTTTCTAACGGTTCAGTCTTATTTCCTTTTCTTTTTAATCCTTTGGCAGGTGTGTGCTGTGTTATTCCTTAACCACGCCCTGCCTGCTTATGTCATTCATTTATGAAAAGGAAGGTTACCGGTTTAAGTATGTATATTTCATAGAATTAAAAGACGAAAAGAAATGAATATATAAATAAACAAATAGATAACAAAGCAAAATACACTTACATACATTTTATACATATATACGTACAACAACTACTACTACGACGACGACGACGATGACGACGACGTCGACTTCTACTACTACTACTGCTAGAAGAGGAAATAAAATTCAGACTGTTTCAAATAACGTTTCGAAATATTCTCTCTGTCTAAGGAAAAGTTGGAAATTTATAGATGAACTTAAAAATTTGGGTAAAAAGTCTCGCGTGTATTGTTGACTTTCTGAGACACGACCAAGACAGTTCAGGGCCTACTAATCAAGGTTTAACGCATGAAATGCCAGTTAATGCTCTCACAGTGTAATCGAAACGCCATTTAATAGCTTCGTAGTGTTCAAGTCATGTCATGTGGTTTATAGCCCAGCCGACCACGGGAAACCACATCAGAGCGGCCTCTCCTCTTCACAACAGGAATATACCCTATTCATCATCTTATTACTGGGATCGTCCCAAATCGACAGACCCAGGCGTTTTGTGACAAAGACATCAGCTGTTCACAGAACGTGCTCGTCAGTTCCAGCCTTTCCTCTGTGGGGATTAAACATTTCTGAACTTCGTTTGTTGTTAGATTGTCCGACTTTTTGCTGAGATTTGTAACAATAACCAGAAGCTGATCAGAACGGTGAAGGATAGGGTCGAATGGAGAAGACAGGGAGAGGAATACCGTGAAACTTTGTAAGGGGGGGAGGGGGGGGGGGGGGGGGGGGGGAAGGGAGTGGTGGTGGAGGAGAAGGTGAAGGGGGAGAGGGACGTGGAGGGAGAGTGGTGGGTGCGGATGAGGGAGAGGAGAAGGAAGACAGGGTGGGAGGGGGGCCCATGATTCCAGATCACTCCCCCCCGACCCCACCCCCTCTCTCTCCTTCCTACCCCTTCCATTCTCCCCTGAAATCTGGACCCGCCTGAAAAACTAAATTCCGTGAAGAAAAAAAAAAACAAAAAAAAAAACCATCGTCACAGAAATAATACATCGTCAGCAGATATTACAAACGTACAGCTGACACAGACTGCTGAGGAAATAGGTTTAAGAGTTAGGTAGTAAAGGTATGTGGGAGAGGAGAGAGAGATAGAGAGAGAGAGAGAGAGAGAGAGAGAGAGAGAGAGAGAGAGAATATTTCACCCTGACTGACGGTCCGATGACCTCAGAGATCCCTCAAGAGGAAACAATCAGCCTGATCACCAGACGGTTACGTATTGTGACATCAGTTACGGGGTTACAACATAACTACGCTTACGTTCCTTCCACCTTGCCATCTACTTAGCTGCAGAGAGAGACAGAGAGAGAGAGGAGGGGGAGGGGGGGGGGGGGGGGGGGGGGGGGGGGGGGGGGGGGGGGGGGCAGACAACAGACAGAGATAGGACAACAGTCAGACAGAGGAAAAAGACAGGTCGAGAATACAAAAAAAAGAGAAGGAAATAAGAGTTAGCTCAAGAGCTAAGCAGAGAGAGAGAGAGAGAGAGAGAGAGAGAGAGGAATGGGGGGTGGATGTACAGACAGACAGACAAAGGGGAAGGACAGATTAGGTAAAGGGTAAGCAAACAGACATACTAACAGGAGACAGACAGACAGACACACACACACACACACACACACACACACACACACACACACACAGAGGAGACAGGAGAGAGAGAGAGAGAGGAGAGACGAGATGAGAGAGAGAGAGAGAGGAGAGAGAGAGAGAAAGAGAGAATAGGCGAAAGGCTGAGCAAAATGAACAAAGAGTGAAAGAAATGGAAACGAAAATAGAAAACCATTCATATAAGCTATAGCCACTTTATCCAGGAAAGCACAATTCTACGACAAAGCAAACCTGTTAATGCATGTTTTATATGAGCGCCAACCTTTAAAAAAAAAAAAAAAAGTACGTACACTTCAAGAAAAGATTCAGTGCATGCACAATAGTCACAGTGTGTACAAACATCAAGCGAACTTATAAAACATGTCTCACACGATCTAACCATAAGCACATGAAACATTTAGAGAAATCAAACAATACAGAGTCACATACCATTATAACAGCATTCTGTCAAAGGTTGCAAGGTCGCAGGCAACAGAAAAGAAAAAAAAAAGATGTTGTAATGAATGAATTTTTCTGCATCAATCCTTCTTAAATTTCACTGTATGAGAGCTGTTCGTTAGCATGCAAAGTTCACCTCTATGTTTCTCCATTTTATACTTGCCGCTCAACTCCTTCAGAAACAGATTTAGGTTAACATATGTGGCATCGATTCTAAATAAAAAAAAAAAAAAAACTCTCCCATTATATTAATCAAATCTGGCGTAATATTGCTTTTTATTTTCTCACCAGTACCAAATAACATAATCTTCACGTTAAAGAAACTCCACATTAAAGGACAACCCTTCACAGTGTGAACATTCAATTTTCAGAATATTTTCAGGTTCTTCCCTGAAAACATGTGTGAATTCAATGTCCTACCAGCAGCGACTGAATGGGTCTTTTTCCTCGACCACAGAAATGATACTTGTTGCAATCACAGACTTGCATACTTTTCAAAACACTGTAATCAGAAATTTATGACACATTTCAAGCAGGACCTATTTCACTTCTGTTTTTTTTTTTTCTTTAATTTCATTAATCCTTTCAAGTACCTCTATCCAGTCAATAGGTGTATTAAGGAGCTGTTCCCATTTGATAAAGGCACTGATGTAAAAATGTTAATGAATTCATTTATAGCATCGTGATTATAAAGAGTTGAATTTTTTTTCTACCGTCTTATTTTGTTTTGTTTTGTATTGTAACGCCAAAGTTCTGTCATTATTAACATTACTAATTGTGTTCTTGTTTTCTTTGCTTAGTGTTTTACCTATAGCACTCAACTGACATCATTTAGAAATTAACATGCAATCCCTGCTTCTCTGACAGTGTTTGGCAGCTTATAAAATTGCTATTGTGGTCCACTACAAATTTGACTAAAAGAATTGCTATGCATCCATTGCTTATAAAAGAATGGAGATAGTCTCCTGATTTGAACATTTCATTAAAAAAAAAAAAAATTCAATAGATAGATCTTTGCTTTGCGTCAGTATTCATGTTTGCAGATCAGTTTATATGCTTGAAATAACTTCTTTCCAGATACAACTCTCTCTAAACATCTGCCTGGTCCATTTGCATTGCGGACATCGTTTTCTGTACTTACTGAACATAGTATTGGTTTTGCATGTACACTTTTTTTTTTAATTCAGGAGATTTTTAAGGAGTGGATCTTACGTTTGGGTATACCTCTGCTCTTCCCTTCTCTGCATATTTTGTACTGAGCATTTCCTCTCTATGTTATCATTTGTATCATTCAAAACAAACTTGAAAACAGATAGTCAGTAACATATCTATCCGAGAATGAAGCGGACTAGGTAGGGAGATCTCTAAGCACTCTAATTTTGACAACATTACTGTTTGAAGGACTGCAATTTTGGTCTGCAGTACCCCCAGTACACAGAACGAACAAACAGGGGGATAGTCTCTAGGGTCCCTTGTCGACAGCCTCTCCTAGCAGAAAAAACTGGAAGATACTTCCCGTGCACTGTCACGTAAGATTTTATCTTTTCAAAAGAAGATAATATCCATTGTTGTATTCCTCGTCCAAATCCCAAAGCATATGAACGTTTACTCATTATAGGCCATTGATTGAATCAAAAGCGTTCAGGACATCAAAAGGGAATCAAAAAACTCACTAAACCTTTGAATAAAGAATTAAATCATATGTTACTTGTAATCATCACCTATGAATCCACTGGAGATGAAATCCGACTCATTTACGAGTTTCAGGGAAAACATATTTCATTCAGTTGACAATGCTAGAAGCAAATGTCAACACATTTCTGAACCATTTTGTTCTGACTCGTGTGTAAGGTGATCAACACGAAAAATGTGTGTGTGAGAGAGAGAGAGAGAGAGAGAGAGACCGAGAGAGAGAGAGAGAGAGAGAGAGAGAGATCAGAGAGAGAGAGTCATTCACCTGACCAATCCGGTAACTTGGAAGATCTATCACGTGGAAATACTCAACCAAACCCATCCCTAATGATGAGGTAATATACTGACATCAGGTGTGGGTTATCAAATGACTTGGTCACGCTCCTTCAACCTTGCAATCAACTTAGCCATGCGCAAAAGAAGAGAGAGAGAGAGAGAGAGAGAGAGAGAGAGAGAGGAGAGAGAGAGAGAGAGGAGTGGGGGAGGAGAGGGAGTGGGGGGAGAGAGGGAGGGAGAGAGGGAGAGAGCGATCCATCACGTGGTAGTAGTCGACCAAAAACCAGACAGCTCATCCCTAAGGATGAGATATTTTGACATCAGGTGTCTGTGATCACATGACATGGTCACGCTCCTTCAACCTTGCCATCAAATTGACCATCTACGAAAGGAGAGAGAGAGAGGGGGAGGGGGACAAAGAGAGGAGGGAGGGGGGGGGCCGGGAGGGGAGAGGGAGAGAGAGAGAGAGAGGAGAGAGAGAGAGAGAGAGAGACAGAGAGAGAGAAACAGACAGACACACAGACACACAGTTTCACACACACACGCACACACAGAGAGAAAGCCAGAGAAATTATTATGCCACAATTTAATATAGAAAAAAGGGAGGAATAGAGGATAGCCTAAGAACTAAGCACACGCGCACACACACACACACACACACACACACACACACACACACACACACACACACACACACAGCCGTAGGTAGAAAGATAAGGACAAGAGTTAGATAAAAGAAAAAAAGAGGGAGAGACAGACATACAGATTAGTGTAAGAAGTAACCAAACTCAGATAAAGAAAAAAAAAGAGGAGAGACAGACATACAGATTAGTGTAAGAAGTAACCAGAGAGAGAGAAAGAGAGAGAGAATCACCTGACCAGTCCGTTGACCCTCAGCTCGCTGAAGTGGAAACGATTCGCCCCACGCCAGTCGGCCCCACCCCCCAAAGGTTACGTTTGGACATCAGTTGTGAGATATTTGATAACCCATGCTTACACTCCCTCCGCCTTGCCTTCTACTCAGCAGAGAGAGAGAGAGAGAGAGAGAGAGAGAGGAGGAGGGAGAGAGAGAGAAGGCGGGAATTGCTTTACTGCATGGCTAAAGGTGTGATATAACTAACTTAAGTTGTGGACGAGAGAGAGAGAGAGAGAGAGAGAGAGGAGGTGTGTGTGTGTGCGCGCGCGCGCGCGCGCGCGTGCGCGCGTGCGTGCGTGTGTATGTGTGTGTGTGTGTGTGTAAGAAGTGGGATGTGTGTGGAGGGTGGCGGTGAGACCAGTACAAAAAGACCAAGGCCGAAACTGGAGACCTCAGACAGCTTTCATTTAAGATGGCGTCGTCGAGTCAGCAAAATCTTGATGCTGGGGAGAAGACTGATAAGATGACGCATTGTGCTCGTCTCTGTAACCAGGGTGGTTTGTTCAAAGGAAGCAGACCGGGTAATTTCCCCTCTCCTGGGTTTCCGGGCCTTGATTGAATTATCTCCCTTCTCTATTGGAACGCTCTGGAAGAATTCTGCCAGCCTTGCGGTTTGGCAAAACGGTTCTGAACCCTATGAAAATAGATCTCCCTGCAAAGTGAGACCAACTGCAGGCGGAAATTTAAACAAATCTTAAATAAATGTTAGCGAACCGCCCATAGAAACGTGGACAAACGAGTCACAAGACAAAACACAACGCGTTTCGACCTCTTAGGTTCTTCAGGAAAGACACAAACGAATAAAAAAAAACGAAATTCACTTAGCTTTGCTCGCTTCAGAGTTCAGCGCAAGGAAGAAGGCGTTGAATGGGCTTTCTTCCTTGTGCTGAAACTCTGAAGCGATCAAAGCTACGTGAATTTTCGTTTTTTTTTTATTCGTTTGTGTCGTTACCTGAAGAAGACCTAAGAGGTCGAAACGCGTTGTGTTTTGTCTTGTGACTCGCTTGTCCACGTTTCTCTGGCCGGTTCGCTAACATTTATTTAAGATTCGTATGAAAATAACTAACCAACAATGCACACTTTCATTCTTCACATGCTGACTCTAGTAATTAGTATCATCTTCAATCAACAAATCGAAAAGAAATAAAATGAATAACTTAATGAAACAAGATGCAAAGCATATAAACGTACTCCCAGTTTAGATCTACCCTGAATATGCGTGTGAAAAAAAAAAAAAAGTC
The DNA here is from genome assembly GCA_016801955.1 of Conus betulinus. Taxonomy (NCBI): domain Eukaryota; kingdom Metazoa; phylum Mollusca; class Gastropoda; order Neogastropoda; family Conidae; genus Conus; species Conus betulinus. The sequence continues at coordinate 32,887 of JADBJO010009027.1, read as the reverse complement.
ACAATCAAAGTTGCGTCATAATTTTTTTTTAAAAGTCACAATCAACCATGCGTCATAATGTAGTTCGTCACTGACATAAAAATCGGCGAAGTACTTTCAGAGATATTCCATAAGAAGAAAAAAAACGTTTTGGGCCGTTATAGCCGTTAGTAACGGCTATTCTGGTATAATAAAAACATCGGGCATCATCCGTGACCCATAATCAACATGCCTACAATTTTTCAGAAAGATCGGCCCAAAAGTTCTGTCTGGAGCGAGTGGAACACATTTTGACCACGGACAGACAGACGGACTGACAGACAGCATTTCTTCGTTCCCATTATTATAAAGTACTCCCTGTTCTTTAAGAACTGGGGTACAAAAAGAAAACAGTCGTGTGATTCAGCA
>JADBJO010009027.1:20000-25000 GCA_016801955.1 Conus betulinus | reverse complement strand
ATTCTGTAGTGCCATCCAGACACTGGCGCGCACGCGCGCGCATACATGTTTCTTTTTCTCCTCTGCTCTGCTTCTGTAGTGTGGTCCGGCCCTCGTTCCTCAATGTATAGCTTCTTGTTTTGCCTCCTTTCTTTCATTCAGTCATTCGCATGCGGCGCGCGCGCGCGCGCGCGCGTGCGTGTGTGTTGTTTAAATTAATTAATCAGACGTCCATTGATCTTAAATGCTGAATCAGTTTGTTACTTATAATTATGCTGTGGAAATGTCATGACTGTTTTTTGTTACACCTGTGCTAAAAATAACTTGTTCGTTATGCCCCCACCCCCCCCCCCCCACCCCCCCCCCCCCCCCCCCCCCCCCCCACGAAAGAAAGGAAGAAAGGAATGAAAGAAAGAAAGAATTAAGGACAGCAAGGATCAAACAACAAAGATAATCCATCTTATTTGTGCTGATGTCGGTTAGTGGCTGGCTAGCATGTCGCTGGTGTGGGTTTGTTGAACGCCCTTTTTGTGGGTTAAAAAAAAAAAAAAAGGAAATGATGAGAACTGCATTCTGTAGATCACGATGCCGCAATCTGCCGTCATAAGTAGAGGGTGGTGCAGGATACAGATAAAGAAACAAAACGCCTCACTCCAGGAATGTATGTGAAGTTTCTACCATCTCCCCCTCCCCCCCCCCCCCCCCCCCCCCCCCCCCCCCCCCCTCTTTTTTCAACCGCCAGTGAAGAAGTCATTCGTCCGACCTTTCTACCATCAGGTATCCATGTATCCAATCATTTCCTTAACAAGAGAGAGAGAGAGAGAGAGGGCGAGGCGAGAGCGAGAGACAGACAGACAGAGAGAGACAGAGAGGGAGACAGACAGACAGAGACAGACACACACACACACACACACACACACACACACACACACACACACACACACACACAGCGAGAGACAGACAGACAGAGACAGACAGACACGCAGAGAGACAGACAGACAGACAGAGCATGTATGCGTGTATGTGTACGTGCGTGCATGCGTGCGTGTGTGTGTGTGCGTGCGTGCGTGTGCGCGTGCGCATGTGTTTGCGCGTGCGTGCGTGCGTGCGTGCATGTGTGCTTGCGTGCGTGCGTGCGTGCGTGCGTGCGTGTGTGTGTGTGTGTGTGTGTGTGTGTGTGTGTGTGTGTGTGTGTGTGTGACAAGAGGAGGAGGAGGGGGAAACGGAGGAGGAGGAGGAGGAGAGCGGGGAGGGGACAGATTCGGACAGACAGACAGAAATTTTCAGTGACGTGAGGACGAGTTAAGGGAATGGCGTTTAGGTGTAAGGGAGGGGGTGGGGGGTGGGGGGTGGGGGGGGTAGGTATATAATGACTATGTAAATGACCCGATTGCCGAAAGGCTTCCCATTTCCACAGAGTTTATTATCCTGAGGGGGGAAAAAAAGTTTGGGGTGTTTTTTAAAGAACGGAAAGAACCACACTCATGCACGGGCCGCTCTATGACGTCAGTCAAGGGACTGCATTCACAGCAGAGTGCGGGGAAATGGCGCTGTAGATACTGTCAACCCCTTTGTGTGACATTAGCAATGAATGGAGAGACTCGGAGTCATTTTTTTATTCCTGTCAGGAAGGGAGGGTGCTGGACGAATGAGAGAAGAGGAAGACGGGGGAGAGAGGGGTGTGAGTGGGAGGGGGTCGGTGGGGAAAGTGGAGATGAGGTGGTAAAAGAGCAGCCTTCAGCTGTGATTACTTTAACGATTACCACATCTAATATTTGATCGTTATCGAGACTCTCACAATCATATCTTCAGCAAAGCCAGAACTATATATATATATATGTAAGACTTCCATAGGAACCTAGGCTGCAGGGACTCTGACTGGAGAATCAGAGCAAGAACATTCCAGACTATAGCAAATGAATACTTCAGATGGATTCTCCATATCTTGATAATCATCACACACACACGCGCGCGCGCGCGAGAGCGAGAGAGAGAGAGAGAGAGAGAGCGAGAGAGAGAGAGAGAGAGAGAGAGAGAGAGAGAGAAGAGAGAGAGAGAGAGAGAGAGAGAGGAGAGAGAGAGAGATTAGTCTCTGGGTTAGAATGACATTCAGCTACATTATATTCATCATCTTCATCCTTAATTATCAACTCAAAAAAAAAAAAAAAAAAAAAAAAAAAAAAACCCTGCTCAAATTGTGTAGTTCTTTATGCTCTGTTCTCTTTCACAAAGCAGTTAAGAGACTTGGGCTTCGCTGCTGATGTCAGCCTCCTCTACGACACACACCAGGATGTGTGGCTGAGAAAACAAGGAAAACAGGCCTCAAAATCGAGGGGCAGTACCAAACAGCAAGACCCCATTCAACTAAAAGAAGAAAATGTCACAGAAGCCCGAAAACTTTGCCAACCTGGGCAAGGATGATGGTACAGTCCAAGACATCAGAACCTGGTCAACAAGGCAAGGCACGCTTTCAAGACTGTGAGACCTATGAGGGCTTCTTCATTCCTATCTTTCTAGAACAGGATCGTCAATACAAACGTGAGGTCCGTTCTGGGTGACGAGAACAACGAAATCCAATGCTCACAACCTTCAGGTGTTCATCAACAAGTGCCTTTGGTTCATACTCAGAACAGATGGCCAGAAGTCATTTTTAACAACAACAATAAAAATAAATAAATAAAATAAAGGGGAAAAAAAAAATAAATAATAAATAAATAAAATGAGAGAGAGACAAACCAAAATTCTATCCACATAGGGAAAAAAAAAGGAATGGGGTCTGAATCGGTCACACACTGCCAAAGCCTCCTGTCCCATCACAAAGACTGATCGAGGCACTTGACTGGAATCCGCATGGCGACCTAAATGCACATGGCATGGGTGTGTCGGATGCTGATGTGAAGGCAGTCAGAGTGACATGGGCCTAGCTGAAGAGGTCAGACCAGCAGTGCCCAGTCTGCTGGAGGAGTGTCGCTGCAGCCTCCATGTCACTCAAAGAATTCCAAGAGCTGTGCGTCGTGCAAGTTCTGCAGTGCTCTCTCGTCATGATCTCAGTTTCCTTTTCTTTTCCATGATGCTTTTGTCGTACCCTGGCTAGAAGACTCCAGGGATCATCCGAACAGCCTGAAGCACTTGAACACTACGGTACAAATGCATCAGCTAGGGATGGGAACATTACATCTGTGACCGTTTTTTGATTACCCCACCCACGTGGGCAGCCACACTCCGACAATGGGGGGATTTTGGAGACTGACGGTGTTATGCTAGGAGCTTGTCACGACAGAAGAAGACAATCCCTGCCTAACTATGCAGAGTATAACAACATTTGATGTAGCGTGGTGTTCCAGCCTGTGTCAGTTGGTCTGGCACCGCCTTAAGCCAAAGGGAGCTTTCCATGTTTATGCCCGTAGCGAGTACGTGTCAAAGTTGAAAGGAAATGATAAATGCGGCAGGGAACAGTCAACCGGAAATAACAAACAAGTAGGATAACTCTTGCTCCCATGACTAACATTTACACAGCCATAACGCCAAACGAATGCTTCTTACGACACCAAATCACCGAGCAGAAATGCACAGCAGAAGGGCACACGGAACAAAACAAGGGGAAACACTCCTATAGCAGAACTGTCAACATAGACCACACAGAACAAACAAGAAAAAACACACCCTATAGCAGAACCGCCAACACAGAGCACACAGAACAAACAATGAAACACACCTATAGCAGAAAACTGCCGACACAGAGCACACACAACAAAACAAGGAAACACTCCTTATAGCAGAACTGCCACACACAGAGCACAATGCTCCCATATAGAAAACGCGACACAGAGCACGCCCAAAAACTCCAAGCGGAATGGTGTTTACGAGACACAGAATCGCCTGGCAGAGCAAAACTGCAAAACACAGGGCATACAGAACAAAGAAGGAAACAGCCCCTATGGCAGAAATGCCGACACAATGCACCACAAAAACAAACAAGGAGACTTCCCCTTGGGCAGAGATTTCTGTTTGGCGATTGGGTGTTGCAAGCAGCATTTGTTTGGAGTTATGGGCGAGTAATTCTGTCATCATGGGGGCAAGAGTTACTTTACTTGTTCATCATTCGTGTCAATGCTGTTTGGAAAAGTTCATGGAAAGGTCGTTGAATGGAGGACGGGGATGGTGGCCTCCGGAGGGGAATGCTTGCTAGTTCTCCCCTTCCCTCCTTCTTTTTTCTTTTCTTCTTTTCTTCCTTCTGTTCTTCTTCTTCTTCTTCTTCAATCAAGCAGTCAATTGTACGTCACCTCTTATTATCAAACAATTCATCCATCCATTCATTATTGAATCTGTCTGTTTTCGTGATAGTTGTTTACAGCTCCTCCTCATCCTGTTTTAAATCAGGTTTAAACAGTAAATGGTCGCCACATTCTTGGCATTTGATGCTGTCTCATGTTCCACCAGGCTGTTTTAGAATAGGCTACTGTTTTGTAATTATGGTATTCATGTACTTTTTTCACTTTTTTTTTTTTTTTTTTTCCAACTCTTGAATTAGAGTAAAAGTAAAAACTCGAACTTTAAAGGGGAGGGGGGGGGGGGGGGGGGGGGGGGGGGGGGAGGGCGAAATGTTTGTGTGGTTGTGTGTGTGTGTGTGTGTGTGTGTGTGTGTGTGTGTGTGTGTGTGTGTGCAAGTGCCGACAAGAGGAATCGGGGGAAAAGATGACTGACTGACAGATTGTGAGTTTAGATCGAGATCGCCCACCCCCGTCCCCCCACCTCGTTTCTTTCTTTTTTCTTTGTCTTTTTTTCATCCTTCTTTCTTTCTTTTCTTTTCTTTCTTCCTTTTATCTCTCTCTTTTTTTTCTTCGTTCTTTTTCGTTCAGTCGTGACCCAGTAAAACGAGCTCAGGTCAAATGCGGCGAACGGTGGCGACCCAGCCATTTAAATCGGCGAGACAGTACGGCGAACAGCTAACGGCCCATGACACACAGTGAAGCGAGCGGGGTTTTGTTATGGAGGGTAAACAGTGTAAAGAGGGGGTGGGA
>JADBJO010009027.1:0-10000 GCA_016801955.1 Conus betulinus | reverse complement strand
TTGCCTCTTGCTAGGGCTTTGTTGGCTCTTTCTCGGGCTTTATGGACTCTTTTTAGGGCTTTGTTGGCTCTCTCTAGGGCTTTATGGCCTCTCTAGGGCTTTGTTAGCTCTTTCGGGGGCTTTGCTGGCTCTTCATAAAAAAAAGGAAGCCTGATTTCAGATTATGGCGAAAAAAGTCTGGCAATGATTGAACCGTTCATCATTTCCGCTTTTGGTGAGTTTAATCCGACAATTCTGGTTGATTACTTTACAACTTCAGAACACGCTCAACAAGGCGCAAAGTAACACTTCTTTAAAAAACATTTGAAAGGATTCTGAAATGTTCAAGAAGATGACCATATCAGCCATGTCCCTCTGCTGCTGTCAGCCATTGAAACACTCATTATTAGTTGTGCATATTTTTTTCCAGCTGTGCGTTTGGGTGTGTGTGCGCGTGCGTGCATGCACATGCGATATGTTTGAAGACATGCTACAAAATTTAGCATTATTTTGGAGCTTGTTTTGCGTGGTTATTAGCGTTTTGTCTTTTCAGTGCTGCCGTCTATTTCAACCATATAGCTCTTCCATTCTTTCATCTCACTTCCTCCCCAACTGAGGGAAGACATGACATTCATGGTCAGGAATAGGCTTCAGTGGAGCATTTACGACACAGGGAGACAAGTGTTACTGGAACATAGCACTTGCATGATCAAAATTGTATCCCCTGTCAAAACAAAACAGAATCACTCTCATACACCAATCTGGGTCTGATTTTTTTTAATGCGAATTATTTTTTTTTTAATTCACGTGACCTGGCAGCTGGGACTTTGAGCATAATGTGAAATGACAATTTTTTTTCTAACTCAACGAATGGAAGCAATATCGTTTTCCAAATCTCAATAGGGCAAGATTTTCCCACTTACCAGCCGCGTGGCGAAGTGGTTTAACGTCGCGAATCCCGTTCGGTAGGTCATGGGTTCGAATCCCATCAGAGTCATGTGGGTTTTTCTGCCCCGACCGGCTCCTACCCAGAGTTGAGTTTGCTGCGGACTCAGTTGGAAAGACTGGGACCACACAGTCGAGTTTCATCCACTTAATGGATGCGTTTCTGAGAGTGTTGCTCAAATTTCCTGACCAACGCTGCAGGTGTCTGTATCTCTTGGGCCTGGTTGACGCTGGGATATATTATGAAAGGAAGCGTAAAGTACAGCCCTGTCATGTAGTCTCGGACCGAAATGAAATCCCATAGCATCATCTTAATCATCCTCATCGATCGATCAGCATTAAAAAAAAAATGTCTCAAATTCTGTGGCCCTTCATGCTCTGCCTTAATGGTGACCTCAGTTTCGACGTCCTGTCCACGTCTGTGGCCTTGATTTGGTTCCGTCGGGGTCACCCGTATCGGCGAGTCCATGGGGGCAGTCGTTGGACAGACGTGGTGGCACCCTCCGGAGGGAGAGCTCACTCATGCCAGCTCCGCAACTAAGCAATTATTGTCGTCAGTAGGGGGCTTAGTACGTGGTGTCCTGCGCATGTTAGATCAGAATAGGCACTACTGAACACCACCGAAGTGACTCGGCAGCAGTGCAGTGTCTCCTCCGGTGGGTTGCCTCTTGGCGACTTGACATTGACTGATCCCTGTGGATTGTCGGTGCTGGGGCTGCGGCGGGTCCGACCGGACTGTGGCTGTGGACGGGATGTCGGAATGAGCGACGTATGTGCACTGCCTCTGAGGTGGCGCAGAGGTTGGGACAGAAAAAAAAAAAAAAAAAAATTTCCCCACTTCTTCAGAAGATTGAAAATAGTGGCACTGCTTTAGACAAGATGAAAGGCTGAGGTCTGTGAACAGTCCTGAGATGCTATGGCCTCAAAAGCACACAGTGTGCCATTTTGTGTGTGACATGTTCCCAGTTTGAGCACAGCACTCTTTTGCAACGAGGCATTCAGACTCAATAGCACTTTAGTTGAACTTCACTTTGCCCATGACTGGGTGGCAGATTTCTAATTAGAAAATGGCAATTTCATTAGATATCACAAGGCTTTGACCTCATGTAAAAAAAAACACACAAAGAACAAAAACCAACCATGATGGCCAAACGACAAAAAACAATCAATAAGGTAGCAAACTATCATCTTTAACAATTTTTCTTTTTCTTTTTTCTCTGCCTCTCCTTACTAAACCATTTGTTGACAAATTAAGTTTAGGATTTGAAAATCTGATTGACTTGGTTCACTTTAAGCTGCAACCAAGTTCATGTAACTTGTGTGTATGGTATAAGATTTTTAGTTTTTGGACGGAGCATTTCGTGGTAGTTTTCAGTTAGAGGGAGAGAACTTTAGAACTTAGCGGTAGTTTCAGTTAGAGGGAGAGAACTTTTAAAACTTGCTCAAATAAGAGAAAGAATGTTGTTTATAGGCCAGCCGATCACAAAGGGCCATATCAGGGCTGTCAATGCGTACTTGCTCAAATGGTGTGCTATGGAGGTGATGACGGTTACTGATCAGTAATTTTTTCCACAGCACCAAATGGTATTAAAAAATGGTGTGCATCTTGATGATGCAGAGGGAAATAACCGTGTTACTTTCTGAACACTGCTTATGTAGTATATACATGCATGCATTCCTTGAGGGAAACGCTGCAATTGATTAGAGCTATTTCCATTTTTGTGATCCCAGGATGTTTAAATTCTAACATTTCAACATTCATATTTTCTTCTTTGCAGAAGATTTTTCATTCCATGGACATGTAAACCAACATTTTAGATTTTCAGTCATTATCAGAAACAACAAAATGAAAACAAAGATCACTGTGACTTTGGCTCAATTGGAAAATGCAGGTTCAAGTTCAAACCACCTAACCTACAATTTTATTAGGGTTTTCCACATTTTCACTTAAGTATAAAAAAAAACATTTTGAAAAAAAAAAAAAAAAAAGAGATTCCACATATTTCCAGGAGGAAACCCACAAACAGTAATTTACATCAAATGCACTGACCCACAACACTTGCCTCTAACCAGAAAAGGCTTATGGCGACTATGGATGATGATGATCATCCCTTTAGAGCCATGCGTATAAATTTAAACTATTATATATGATACACTACAAACTTAGACTTCTGGAGAGGAAAGTGAAAGTTGCGTCTGCAGCGGAAACAATTGGAGCCCTTTCTTGTCAAGCCAGTTTCAGGATGTCGACATCCCTTCCTCTTCGACTGTTCCCCAGAGTACTGAAACTGCTGCCATCAAAATCCACTCTGATCCAACTGAAAGCAAGTCCATCTTTCTTTGTAGCATGTGATTTCAGTATTAGACTATGTTAAATAAAACATACAATCGACAAAAAAGTAGAAAGCATTTCTGAAGTCATGGAAGTATGGAAGGCTAAAAAAAGGGTGTATCATATATGATACAGCGGGCCATGGTGATTTCGCCATGTATCATATAGGATACAGCAGGCTTTGGTGGTAGCATAATTTGAAATATACCCTAATTTGCTCAGTGAAATTTGAGACAGTAAAATTTGAGCAATATAGCATCCAGATCTTGATGCAATAAATACATGTTTGAACTGCATCGATGGTCTTTTGGGGGCTCTTTACACTCAAAATTCCTTCCACGTGTCTATACACATGTCATTTGCCGCTTCTCTAGATGACATACTGGATGCTATTGGTATGGATGACAGTGAATATGATTTATTTGGTGATGAGCACATTCCCAGCAGAGGAACTGTGGGAGCAGGAGGCGGAGGAAATGGGACGAGACTTCCAGCACATTGAGGCAAAAGAACAAAAAGTGGAAAAGGGAAATAGGCTGGGATGATGAGGATGACATTCCTTTAGTTGTTATGTGCCAAGAACAGTTGGGCAGCAATGGTGACTGGGAAGATTAGGATGACATGGCTACTGGCTTCTTTTCTACTATAAGAGGTTGAAGGCGTAGACCAGAATTTAGAGGTAACCTATTCGGACTGACATGCCTTTTCAGCCACCAGCTGCCATGTTTACTGGCGCCCTGGAAGAACCTCCTGAAGATGGAAGGCTCCAGACATTACTGATGACATGCTGGAGAATGCAGAGACACAAATATCTACTCTAACCAGGAAGGTGTCAGCTTGAAGGCAACTAAGAAAGAAATTGAACTCTTCATAGACATGGGCCTATATCTCTGCAAGGGTCTAGTCCAGGCCCACCATGTTCAGGCATACTGGGAGACAACACAATATGCTCCAGTTGCTGATGGCATGCCCAGAGAAAGTTTAAGAAACTGACAAGCAGTCTTCACTTTGCAGACAACCTGTGAGTAACAGAGAATCAAAAAAAACAAGCTGACAAGCTCTCGAAAATTCATCCATGGATGGATGGCCTACAGAAGAGATTCAGCAAAATCCCATCAGAAGGGTACAATTCCATGGATGAGGTTATGGTCTCCTTCAAGGGACTTTCCCTGCTGTGACCGACTGTATTCAGTTGTATCAAATACGATACATAGCTATATCCAGTGCCTTGAAAGCCCGATGTATCATATATGATACATGATCAAATTACATAACAAATGGACAGATGGACTATTTTTCCCCTTGCATGTCTTAATTTGTCATTTACAGATTAAATTTTAAAGCCGCAGATTCCCTGAAGTTGGAGTATGGCTGCCTTAATGGCGGGATAAAAACTGTCATACACAAAAAACTCCACTCCCTTTGTTGGGTAGATGGGATAAATCCTTGCCTGTGTATACAGGGAGTGTCCGCAGGAGTATCTGCGTACGCAAAAAAAAAAAAAAAAAAAAAACACCATAAAATAAAATAAAACAAGCCGAAGAACTTTCCTTGAAGTTTTTGTACGTGCTGGCACTAGAGGGTTTATAATGAGTATCCCCCAAAGAACCTACACTGTTTGCTTTCTGTACTAGCTCAATTCATCACATTTTACAGTAAAGTAATTTAATAAAAGCTGAATCCTACAGCTGTAATGTGATGCAGTGGATACTGACTGCCTTCAGCCATGGTAGGTCCTGGCACAACAATTTCCATTCTCCCAAAAAGATGAAGATGGGGATGTGGCCAAGTCTTTAAAGAGATAATGTGTTTGAAACACCTATACTTATCTGTAATCTTTTCAGCCTAACAATTGCACTTTTGATGAGGCACTTCCTCGCGGGGCACACATACCCAGGTGATCTCTTGTAGCTTCATTCATTTGCCCATGGAAACACACACACACACACACACACACACACACACACACACAAGACAATAGAAAGGCAGACTGTGAATTGACTGCAAGTCCAAGAAATCAATTAAACAGAAAAGACTTACTGAAAAGAAAAAAAAAGGGAAAAGAAAAAAAAAAAAAAACAAAAGAAAAAATAGGAAAAAAAGATCACACACTTAGAACATATGCTTCTACAGCTCTGAAATGTAGTTTATTCAGACATTTTCCCATTGACCCACAAGACCAGAGCAGTGCAAAGTACAGTCTGTACACACACAGAATCTTGGGTTCATCACTGTCACTGCAGGAAATGTCTATCTGTTGGACTTGGCCACACGCTCCAGTTCATCCTTCTTCTTGATGGCGTGGGAGTTGGAGGAGCCCTACACACAGTGGAAAAAAATAAACACAGAATTATTATTCTGCACACATGCCCCCCTCTAATTTCCTTAAAACACACACACACACACACACGCACAAAATTATTATTCAGCAGCACACATGCTCCCCTGTAATTCATAACACAGAATCTCTCCAAAAACTGCTAATACCTTACATACAAAGGAATTAGAGAAAAGCAATTATTAGGGATCCGACTGCCTTGATCTGACCGGAGAACCCTATATCTACAGAAGAAGGGGTTCAGAGGCATGGCACTTCCTCTATACCCTTGAAAAACTTTGAAACTTTTAAGTGGTGAAATCTGACACAATTGCAGTACTGCAGACTTAACACTATTTTTTTGTTTTTTAACTTAATGAAATCATGACCTGGATCATTACCAGCCCTGCCACATGTTGAAATATTAAGAGTAGGGGACCGGAGGCCAGCACAGGTCCCAGTGGGCTCCAGGGACCCTTGTGGGGGTCATGTGGCAAAGCCCCCTGAAGCTGGAGACTTTCTTTTTTTTTTTTTTAAAATAATAAAGAATGCAAAATCTTCATCCCCAAAAACATAGATGCATTTTTGAAAAACATTCATAACCTTCTCCTACAATGACTGTGTTTAAGCGAATGACGCCAGCTGAGATCTGTCATAAAAACTGAGAAAGCTGTAGTACATACTATGGTTATGTGTGTATACATGCCTTTGTGTATGTATGTGTGCGCATGTGCATGTCGTGTGTGTGTGTGTGTGTGTGTGTGTGTGTGTGTGCGCACGCGTGTGTGTGTGCATGCGTGTGTGCATGTGCATGTGTGTCTGTGTGTGTGCGCTTAGGAAATAAACAATCAAATTTTAAACAGATTTCAAAGTATATTCAAACTCATTCAAAGTCCAGTTTGGCCATCCATCTCAGTCAAGCACCAGCCAGCAGTATTCACAGGATGTATTCTTTTCCATTAAAAAAAGATTATCCAGTCTTCAATCAAGACAGTGATTTGTTGCAACACAATGATCTGTGTAAAAACTCGTGTTCATCCTTCTTAGGTAACCACGCCTCCGATATGGTTAATAGCAGTTTATCTGATCGACTGTTTCATAGGTAACTATGCCTCCGATATAGTTAATAGCAGTTTATCTGATCAACTGTGTTATAAAGTCATTAAAAAAAAAAATGAATAAGAAGAATTTCAACTATTTTTGTAAAAGGAAGTACAACTAGGATAATCTGCTGGGGAAAGAAATACAGGGTATTTACACTGGGTATTTACATACAACCCTGCACCAACATACCTTGGCAGCGTTGATCAGCTCATCGGCCAAACACTCAGCGATGGTCTTGATGTTGCGGAAGGCTGCCTCACGAGCACCAGTGCACAGCAGCCACATGGCCTGATTCACGCGGCGCAGAGGAGACACGTCCACAGCCTGACGACGCACAGTGCCGGCACGTCCAATACGTGTGGAGTCTTCACGGGGACCGCTGTTGATGATGGCGTTACCACAACCTGCAGGGGATTCTGTTGGCAGACATACGTGGTAATTAGACAATTGCTGGCAAACATATTATTAAGGATTTTATTACAGGAAAAAGACACTTAGATGCAACATTTTAAAGCCAAAATAATTAATACCAAATAGTTATTTTGTTTCTTTACTTCTCAACCCCAGAATCGTCTTCAAATTCTTCATCAAATTTCTAAACTTCAGACCTGTTTTACTCTAAAACTATTATTGGTGTACTTTTCAACAAAAATAAGAGTATTTTCAACATATATTGTGTATAATTCTTCTAAATTTTTGTGAAAGGTGGGGATGGGGTGGTGGAGAGGGGACTGTTCTCATTTGCCAAATTTTTGTAAAAAAAAAAAAAATAAAAAAAAAAAAAAATAAATAAAAAGGGGGGGGGGTAGGGAAGTTGGGAATTCATTTTCACCTGCCATCACACACCAGGGAGGGCAAAGCCAACAAGATCATCTTGCAGCAGCTGCAATAATTTCTTTGAGCACAATTTACTTTTCAATCTTTTTTCTTCATCAGCATACTATGGCATATTCAACCTTTTTCGTCAGCTTGCCTTCAGACAGCAGATGAGCAATTAAATCACCACAACAACACCCATACCCTTTTCATGGAAGGAAAGTTGGTATTACTGATTTACGGCTAGTGGCCCACCCCACACAGTGTCTTCATACTGACCTCTCCAGTCAGAAGATGGATGATTTCAAAGCATGTCTGACAATGCGCACAGCAAGCAGTTTCTTGCCGTTGTTGCGGCCGTGCATCATCAGACTGCACACCAGTCGCTCCACAATGGGGCACTGTGCCTTGCGGAAACGCTTGACCTGGTAACGCCCGGCAGAGTGAGGCAGGTACTTGGCATATTTCTCCTTCACTGCGATGTAATCCTGCACAAACATTCACATCAAAACTTGAGATTAATCTGGACATTACAACACATTCTGAAATTAACAGATCTTACTCTGGACATTACATCACATTCTGAAATCTGAAGACCTGCCCACACACACCAGCTGGGGGGAGTGGAGAGAGGATAGTTAGGGTTGGGTAATTAGGGTGCACAACTGGCTTTTCCAACTTTTTCTGTGTTCGCATAAATGTGAATTTGTGCGCATTCAATTGGTTTATTGCCTATTGATGAGTGCTACTGTGCTCTTACTACAACTTCTGATGTCTGCCAGGAACACAAGCAGGTTGTTGCATGCTGGTATACAGATAACGTTGCCATCATGGGATCACAACCAAGCTTAACAGGTCAAAGAAAGTTTTTGCCACTGACACTTTTAACAAAGAACCCCCCGCTGAACTTGACTATGTTTTGTCTGCTATAACACACGCATAAGATGCTAATAAACATTTCTAAAAATGCTTTAAAAGAGGGGTGTGTAGGCGAAAAGCTGGGGATAGCAAGTGATGGTTGGGTGGGGAGGAGGTTATGGGGGTAACATGCTATGATAAAGAGATGGTATTAGGGCTAGGAGAGGTAAGAGAGGATGACAAAGCAAGAACCATGTGGTTACTGTTTATCATACGCCTGCGGCAAATCTGAGGAGCATTTCATAAGGGCGAATCAGCCACACTTTAGCACTGAGCGTGGCTAAGAATAGTGCGAGTTTGCTGACTGGCTTGAGGGTCTCTTGCAACTTTGCAAGTGAGGAAAAATAATGACAAGACGCAACATCCTGTAATGGTACACCGAAAGTAGTTATATTCTCTGAGTATAAAGAACACACACACACACACACACACTGTTAACTCTTCAACAGAAGAAAAGTTTGAAGCAGTCCCACTGTCAATTTGAATTTTGTCCACTGCCAGTTGCTCTGCTCTCCTTGCCTCTCACATCCTTCGCCACATGGGTAACCCAACCACCTCACATGTTCTTGCGTACATGAATCTCATATACAACTGTTTATGTTTTCTTCTCTGGGATCACTCACTCGGACCCAGACCATCAGTACTCTTCAGCACTGTCAGTGGCCAAGAGTAAGTTATAATCATATGATCAGGAGGATGGGAACGTCTCCATGTAAAGACCAAAAATTTCAAGAATAGCAATTCAAAAAGAATCTCTAGCGAGTAACAGCAGTCAGAGTTAATTACACAGGACTCTAAGGTACGAACTAATCTCAAACCACATGCAGAGAGTCTGACGGGAGACCCAAGAAAGGTGAAAAAACCTCAGAAATGGGGAAAAAAAGGTCCACTTGGTGGTTTTAGTTAATCACATTTTAAACATCCATACCCATGTACAGTGATATCACGAAATAGTCCCCAATGATATTAATCTCACACACAAATATTTTTCAGCAGATTCATGCAAATCATTATGACGACTTCTGAATTCAGTTAAAACAAAAGTCTGTCGGAGAGTATGATGCACAGATATATATCAAAACTGTTTTTTTTAATACATATATTCAAAAAATGTTTTTGAAGTCCGAAGTACCCCTAAACACACACACACACACACTCACACCCATTCAAAAACACAAAACACTTGAGCTGATACACATTCAGTATCACTTTTTCATGATACACATCTAGCGTCACTTTTTCATGATACACATCCAGCGTCACTTTTTCGTAATACACATCCAGCATCACTTTTTCATGATACAGTCGTTCTATGTACTCTTTAGCTTTTTGCAGAGTAGATTCTTTGAGTATTATGCACGTTCCCTTTCAGGTGACTTCAGATATTGAGTCAATGTAACACTGGCAGTCGTTTTTGCAAATAAGAGTTACAAAAAGTCTATACTCCACACTAAGCAGGATTGATAATGTTCACTTTTGCTGTAGCTTTAAACTGGCTGCCACCTCTGCTTTTGCTATACAGACATTTCTGGATTGTACCCTTGCAATTTCATGGCAATTCTTTAAACGATGTAGCATTGAAGATAGTC
>JADBJO010009026.1:51958-56958 GCA_016801955.1 Conus betulinus | reverse complement strand
GCTTTCTTTGTTCGTACTGTCCTAAATGTTAAATGTTTTTGCCTGCAGAAGACCCAAGAGGTCGAAATGCATTGTGTCTTGTCCTGTGCTTTGTTTGTCTATGTCCTTGGCCGTAACTAACCCCCTCTCTTTTATAAATTTTTCTTTTTTTTTTCTCAAGCTCTGTTAGACCGTGTCCAAACTATAATCATTGAATTTTGTTTGTCTCCTGACCCAATTGCACTCACAGTGGCTCCCTCCCATCACAGACTGTACTGGTAAATCGCCAGGTACATCAAAAATAGCTCCAGGCAGTCAGAAAGGAGATGAGCATGGCATCAATAAAATACGAGTCGCAGACATCGAGGTAATGTCTCTGTCTGATGACGGTCATGGGAGCAGGGGAAAGAAATACTTGTAAAAGAAGTTTCAAATGATGGCCGCCGGAGGAGCTGTCAGGCTAATGTCTCTCTCTCTCTCTCTCTCTCTCTCTCTCTCTCCTCTCTCTCTCTCTCTTTATCTGTGTGTGCAGGCGTGCGCGCGCGCGCGTGTGTGTGTTTGTGTAGGTGGGTGGGTGGGTGGGTGGGGGGGGGTTAAAAAAAAAAGTCATGTATTAACTTCAATTCATTCAATCTTTTTTTTTTACGATCCTCGCTTGTCAAATCCCAGGCCATTTAGGACGTTGTGGATTTCCAAATGACAGCAGTCCGAACCGAAAACCCGATCTGAAGAAAAGTTTGACAGTTAGTGCGATGCCATTGAATGGAAACATGAGATCCCCGCTGGCGAGTTTTCATCGTAAGTCTTCTTTGAATTTTTTAACAGAAGAGCAAAATCTGTGTGACAAAAATGATAAAAATTCGGACTTGGGTACACTTTGAATACAAATCTCTCTCTCTCTCTCTCTCTCTCTCTCTCTCTCTCTCTCTCTCTCTCTCTCTCTTTCTCTCTCTCTCTCTCTGCCTGTCCGTTCGTCTGTCTGTCTCTGATCCAGATAATGGCGTTCATCATTATTTTGTTTTCCAGTATGATTTATTTGGTTTTAGAATATCAGGATATTCCTTGCTGAAAGGAGAAAAAATCAAAAGCTTTACGTCATATGCTACGGGAATTCTGCATGAATGTGAGTACACTGAATGTGCATAAATCTGTTTGCAGTGATATGCATGAATGTGAGTACACTGAATATGCATAAAACTGGTTATACTGATCTGCCTGAATGTGAGTACACTGAATATGCATAAATCTGTTTATAGTGACCTGCATGAATGTGAGTACACTGAATATGCATAAAACTGTTTATAGTGACCTGCATGAATGTGAGTACACTGAATATGCATAAAACTGGTTATAGTGACCTGCATGAATGTGAGTACACTGAATATGCATAAAACTGGTTATACTGATCTGCATGAATGTGAGTACACTGAATATGCATAAAACTGGTTATAGTGATCTGCAAGAAGGTACGGAAAAGTTTATGAGGAATGAGGATGTTACTAACGATTTCACAACTGAGATAAATTTATTTGCTTTTCGCAGAAGAATACACTGCAGTAAACTCTGAATGAAGAATGTCTCGGTGCTATGATGCTGTGAACAAACCTACCGAATGAACGAAGCAACATGTGAGCGCAACAGATTTTATAAACATGGTGATCAGTGTGATGAAACAGTCGGTCAGAAATCGAAAGTGCCTAAGCTTTTTTGCAGATTTTCAAGAGAACTTACAAAAATGGTGACGCCACACAACACGGATAATCATGGAGAATGTATCATGTAATTCAATGCTTGGAGTGGCTTGAAGCGCCAAAGAAAATATTCATTGACGAGCCACCATCTCTGGATGATATAGAAAAATGATGACAGGAGCCAGATCCAGATCTTGGCCCCATCTGTTGAATAAGAAATGTCCGAATGCTGCTGAGTGGCTCCGCACACTGATAAGATCAGTATGGAGGAACTTGAATATCATCGACCAATACTACTGATGATAGTGGATGGAACATACTTTACCAGACAGGGAAACTCGAGTGACTTAAGTTCAGACCAGTGTGTGTGTGTGAACGTTAAACGCAAATGTCTTCTCGGTCATGGTAGCCAGACTGAGTAAATATCGTGCAAGATGTGAGAGTTTGGATTTGATAGTGCAGAAAGACATCACTGGAATCTACAGCCGTGTAGAACATGCCACTATGATTTGACAGTGCAGAAAGGCATCACTGGAATATACAGCGTGTAGAACATGCTACTATGATTTGACGGCCCAGAAAGGCATCACTGGAATCTATACCCGTGTAGAACATGCCACCATGATTTGACAGTGCAGAAAGGCATCACTGGAATCTATAGGCGTGTAGAACATGCCACCATGATTTGACAGTGCGGGAAGGCATCACTGGAATCTACAGGCGTGTAGAACTTGCCACTATGATTTGACAGTGCAGAAAGGCATCACTGGAATCTATAGGCATGTAGAACATGCCACTATGATTTGGGAAGCAATCCAAAGATGTGAGGCAGAGAAAAAGGGGCCTCGAAGTATTGTGGTTTGATCAGACGAATGTACATAGAACAGCTCCAAACAAGATGATTCAATTGGCTTTCAACATGTATCATGTCCCAAAGAACACCCAAGACATGCTCAAGAAGTATTCCCAAAGAACACCCAAGACATGCTCAAGAAGTGTTCCCAAAGAACTCGCAAGACATGCTCAAGAAGTATTGCTTACTGAGATTCTTGACCACGTAAAACACAACAGGATGGTGTGTGGAAGCTGACAAAGCAGCGGACATTGAAATGTTTCTCATACTGTTTGTATTAGTAGCGGAAGTCATTTTTGAAAGCAGCCATGAGCCGCACATATTCAGAAGACCTCGGGAGCGAAAAACCCAATGCCCCCTTTAAAAGTCTTCATGGATGACATAAAACATTTTCCACCAACGAAGATGAAACACAGTATGCCGAAGCAATCAGACAAATTGGTTGCTTCTTTAAGGATGAGTTTAAAACCAGAGACATGAAGCCTCTTCCTGCGGAAAGAAACGATTGTTGAAGCAGTTACATCTACTGAAGCAAGCCACACGCCATTCCACCAGACAGACGAACCCGTAAAGATCCTAGGAAGGTGGTGTGAAGATTACTTGAAAGACACAGAGAGGGGAAAGGAAACCGAGCGGATGACAGAAGAAAGCCCGCAGATAATAAACTAGCATGGACCTGCTAGCTATTACAAGGCCTGAAGTCTTTCATTCGTACCGAACCCAAAGCCCCGCTGGCCTCTGCTGTTCTATGATATTGGCACGTGGAATCAGGGGGAGGCCCAAATCAAGTGGACAAAGGAAAAGACTTGATGTCCCACCTGGTCTCTGACGATGCGCGCTCTGTCGCCGTCGAACAAAGCTGACTCTATCCCTGAAATCCACCCTGGAGGGATAGAAACAGGACAAAGCAAGGCTGGTACATTCTTTAGGACTAGGAAGACAAGACAGTGAGGTCAGTCCAACCCATGCTAAAGACTGGCAGAAAATGAAAAGCTCAGGAAGCAGCGGACCTGGCGAAGGAAAACCTTAAGATCAGGGAATGACATGACACCTGAAAACAGAGACAGGGGTGGGGTCCACTGAAATGACGAGGTGGTCAAGGGCAAAAGGCAAAGGAAAGACAGTCAGGAGGTGAAGAAAGAAGAAGATGTCCAGAGAATCCAGAGGGCAGTCCTAGGTGGTCAAGGACAAAAGGGGGAAAGCAAGGTGAATCCAGAAGGCAGTCCTGCCAAACCCACCAGGAACAGTGGACTCTTCAAAGAAGTCCTAGATGGAAGGAACTATGGAAAACGGCTCATTCAGGTTAATTCCCCAATCTGTATATGACCTCCCGGTCTGGAAATCAAAGCTGGTGAGATGGGGGAACTTCAGACGACCGTTCACGCCCAAATGTCTGGCAAACAAACAGCTGTTGTAAAGAGTTGATACAAAAGCAGCACTAACACAGGGAAGGTACCCTTGAAGACACAACTAAGTGTATAAGGAGACTGCAAGTTCACCTAGCATTGCAAGAAAGAAAAAAGACCTATGCCACCAGAAGGTCCAGCAGCGATGCTCTTCTTAGCATGTGGCCACAAATCATTGGTTCTGGAACAAGTGTGACGTCAAGAGGATGCCAGCGTGGTTTACTTGGACCGGACTGGGTGACTAAGAATGCACGGCAGACCTTTCACAGGAACAATGGTACAAAGATTATTGCACTGCACTCAAACCAAACGATTCTGACTAAACCAACTAAGCTATGGGAAACCAGAGTTGAACACGGTAACATTGACAAGACTGAGAACTACGCCAGTCAAGCCAGCTCGAGGCATCCTGGAATCCAAGCTAAAAAAAAAAACAAAACAAAAAAAAAAAACGTCCTCGCCACGGATTTTGGAGGCAACGGGAGTTTGCAGGCTCATGAGCCTATGATCACATGACACAGGTCCCGCGATTTTCGATAAGAAGAAGCAGCCAAGAATGGTGAAGACGATGGCATGGTAGCTGAAAAGTATTCCCTCTGGATCTGGTCGAAGAAACAAAAAAGTCCGCTTCAGAAGTGTAGATTTTCTGAACTTTGAACACGTGTTCGGTAGCGATGCGGGCGAGAAATCCCATCCAACATACAACGTTTTTTTAAACGCCCGATGATTCAGAAAATGCCGATTCGAATCTCGGCAACGCTGGGGGGGGGGGGGGGGGGGGGGGGGGGGGGGGGGGAACTTTTGACAGTAGAGGGGATCATGGGAGTCATGACCTGGCTGCGGCCTAGCTTCCTGAAGTGTGAAGACTTCAAGACCGAAAAAATGTCAAGAGTTTTTTTTTTTTTTCTGGAGACCTGCTCTCTCTCTCTCTCTCTCTCCTCTCTCCCTCTTCTCTCTCTCTCTCTCGTCTCTCTCTCTCTTTCTCTGCGTCTCGCTCTCTCCTCTCTCTCGCTCTGCTCCTCTCTCTCTCTCTCTCTCTCTCTCTCTCTCTCGCTCTCTCTCTCTCTCTCT
>JADBJO010009026.1:44458-46958 GCA_016801955.1 Conus betulinus | reverse complement strand
GCTGGACAGCCACCCCCCCCCCCCCGCCCCTCCAGCCAACAAGGTGCTTGTCCCGCCACGACCTGCCTTCTTCATTGGCTGCATGGAGATCAGGAGAACACCCCAACAAAGCAGGTCGTGAACTACCGCGCCAGGCAACAACAAGAAGCTTCAAGAGAGGGATCAGTGCTGAAAACTGGGATGTTGGAATGTCCGGACGATGATGCCTGGGGCTTTCTCAAGACCTTCAAGATATCAGCGACGCTAGAACAACAGCTGTAGATTGAGATGTGTGGACGTCGCCACCCTGCAGGGACACACGGCTGGCTGACACAGGCTCCCCTGAAGGAGAGGGACTACACCTTCTTCTGGCGAGGAAAAAAAGCTCTGATGCCCCGAGAGAGTAACGGAGTCGTCATCCAGTCAATATCGTTCGCTCGATTTCCTTACTTCCTTCATTCTTTCCATTTCTCACGCAAGATGCATGCTAGTGTAACGTGTCATCCATGCCAACGGCCAAACTGGCCTTCTCTTCCGAAAGTTGGTGACGGGATTTTACGTGCGTGCAAGATGTTATGCGTGCGTTCACATACGGAACCTCGGTTATATCGTTTTGAAGGCTCATTCGAAGGACAATTTCGGAGTCAGAACCAGTGTTAACTCCGATTTCATCCGATATCAGCACTACCAGCGTGATGGAAGTATACTGGTTGACGGGGTTGGGAGGACAGTGCTGTACAGGGTTGGGATCGTCACAGTGCTGTGATTGGTTGACGGGTTGGGATCGGTCACAGTGCTGTGATTGGTTGACGGGGGTGGGATCGGTCACACTGCTGTGATTGGTTGACGGGGTTGGGATCGGTCACAGTGCTGTGATTGGTTGACGGGTTGGGATCGGTCACAGTGCTGTGATTGGTTGACGGGGTTGGGATCGGTCACAGTGCTGTGATTGGTTGACGGGTTGGGATCGGTCACAGTGCTGTGATTGGTTGACGGGGTTGGGATCGGTCACAGTGCTGTGATTGGTTGACGGGGTTGGGATCGGTCACAGTGCTGTGACTGTTTGACGGGGTTGGGTGTCCTTTTCATAGAAAGGACAAGACATCCAGGAAGATTCAAGTGAACCTGGGTGAGACGCTTGGAAGCATGCTGTGAATTGAAGAAGAAAAAGAATCACTAGCATAAGCCATGTTGGGGAGAGTACGCATGGCGTGCGCGCACTTGTGTGTGTGTGTTGTGTGCGTGTGTGTGTGTGTGTGGTGAGTGTGCGTGAGTGTGTGTGCGTGCGTACGTGCGTGCGTCCGTGCGTGCGTGCGGTGCGTGTGTGTGCGTCGTGTGGTGTGTGTGTGTGTGTGTGTGGTGTGTGTGTGTTTATTTGTGGTGTGTGTGTTGTGTGTGTGTTGGTGTGTGTGTGTGTGTGTGGTGGTTGTATGTGTAACATGTAGACAAATCGTAATTCAGTCCCGTCTTTTTTTGTAACACAATGCAACGTAAAGATGAAATCTAATTATATGTTATATATATTACATCCCCCCTTTCCTTCTATATATATATATGCCACATAATAAGATAAACTCTGTCTTTCAAACAATATAGCGTATATAATATTCATATATATACCACATTCCCCTCCCCCTTCTCTGTCTTTCGCACAATACGGCGTAGGATAATTTATGTTTATAATACTGCCTCAATCCCCCCCTCCCCACCCCCATTCCCCTCCTTCCCTCTCTCTCTTTTCACACAATGCAGCGTAAGATACTCTATGTCATGTGTACATAACAATGTAATGAAGTTTACGTCAGTAAACTGCTTGATATGAGCAAGCTATCGTGCGAGAATACAGCAAGTCTCTCCAGCTATTGGGCAACTATGGCTTCAACGATAGAAACGCCCGTGACCAGTGGAATCAAAACTGCATCGGCGAAACGCCTCTGTTTTCATCGAGGGCAAAAAAGTACCTTGTTTCCCTGATTTGGTTTCATATTACAATAAACATGTTGATGAAGTATGCATCAATCTCTTTGGTACACTCAAAAGTACTATCTCTTTTTTGCATGTTGTCATTTTGTTCAGTTTTAAATGATTACACACTGTCAACTTCAACTTGAGAGGAAAAAAAAATCCGGTTGTCGATGAAACCGGGAAATACCGTTCAAACGTGAGGAGGACCAAGGAGATCGAACCAATGACCCTGGGTCGTGCCGTTCAAAGTGGCTGTATGTCAGATGTCGCTCTGGTTCTCTCTCTTTTCTCTCCTTTCACCCTTTCCGCTGTGGGGCGGCCATGGGCGCGCGCGCGGCGCGCGCGAGCTCGCGCGGAGCGCGCTGGCCGGGCGGGCCACGGGGCAGGGGCGGGGGGGCGCGCATGGCGGGCGGTCGCGGGCGGGCATCACACAAACAGCAAACAACACACACACACACACACACATCACACACACAAAACACAACACACACCCAGCGGACAACACAGAACCACACACACACACAAAAAAACACACACAACCACAACCACAAACACA
>JADBJO010009026.1:0-42200 GCA_016801955.1 Conus betulinus | reverse complement strand
CTTGGAGAAGAGCTACACCAACACAACAAAGCAGACTAGATTTTTATCTCATAAGTGAACATTTAGTGTCTGATGTCGCTGACTGCGAAATTATCCCTGGTTACAGGACTGATCACTCTATGGTGGTGTTAAAGTTTAAAAATGGGCTTCAGGCGAAACCAAACACATTTTGGAAGTTTAACTGCTCTTTATTAAAGATTCTCAATATGTCACTAGGGTCAGACATACAATTAAGAGACTATAAAAGAGTATGCAATAAGATACGATGAAAATATGAATTTGACCAAACTTATTTAAGCAATTTAGAATTTAACATAACACAGCAGTTGTTTTTTTAGATGTATTACTAATGAAAATCCGTTCCGTGACAATAGGATATTCGTCATTTAAAAAGAAGAAACGCAGAAAAAGGAAAAAGAACTTATAATAGATATTCAAACCTTAGAAAGACAAAATCCAAAGACCACAGAAGATTTGACAAAACTAAAAACAATGAACGAAAGTCTTCAGGCTATAAGAGAAAGAAATGGAAGGAAGTGTTCTGTTAAGATCAAGAGCAAGATGGATTTCTCAAGGGGAGAAGATAACAGATTACTTCTGTGGGCTGGAAAAAGAAATTATGTCAGTAAGCAAATGAATAAGTTACAAGATAATTATGGAAAGACTCTAACAGACAATAAGGATATTATTTGTGAAGTCAATAACTTCTATAAATGTTTATATGAAAAGAAAAGCGTACACAGGAATGTGACATACATGAAATAATTCAAGATCTTCCAACACTCTCAGAGGAGAGCTCAACGGCTTTAGAAGGAAATATAACCTTAACGGAGGCAACAACAGCGCTCAAGCATATGAAAAATAATAAAAGCCTGGGACTGACGGTTTCACCTGTGAATTCTTTAAATTCTTTTGGAGTCAAATTGGGGTATTCATAGTTAGATCTTTAAACGAAGGGTTAGAAAGGAAAGAATTGTCAGTTACTCAAAAAGAAGGTATTATAATTTGTATCCCTAAGCCTGCAAACCAAAAGAATTTATTAAAAACTGGAGACCAATCACACTTTTGAATGTAGTTTACAAGATAGGGTCATCATGCATAGCTTCCAGAATTAAATCAGTTCTCCCAAGTCTAGTTATGAAGATCAGACAGGTTTCATCCCAGGAAGATTCATAGGAGACAATATTAGGTTGATATATGATATAATGTTTTACTTAAACAAAAACAATCTACAAGGATTATTATTATGTGTAGATTTCGAAAAAGCCTTTGATACTGTAAATTGGACTTTTATGTTAAAAGTAGTAAAAGCCTTTGGTTTTGGTGACTCAATGTGCAACTGGATTGAAACTTTTTATAAAAATAGTAAGGCTACTGTAATAGAAAATGGGCAAGCATCCCCTTGGTTGAAATTAAAAGAGAATGCAGACAAGGTGACCCGGTTTCCCCCTATTTATTCATTTTATGTGTAGAAATATTAGCCATCATGATAAGACAAAATAATGATATTAAAGGAATTGTAATAAACCAAACAGAACACAAACTTGCACAATTCGCAGACGATACTCAGTTGTTACAAAATGGGACCAAACATCATTTGAGGAAACAATTAAAACTTTAGAGACGTTTGGGTACCATTTCCGGTCTGAATATGAACAGCGAAAAGACATCCGCAATATGGCTAGGAAAAGAAATGAATTCTAACAAAAGATATATGCCTAATCTCAAGTTGGATTGGAATCCATCTAAATTCAAAATACTTGGAATATGGTTAAACGCAGACATAACTGGTTGTGATGAAATGAACTATTCTGAAAAATTCGAAGAAATTAAACAACTATATAAAATATGGGTAAAAAGAATTCTGACACACCAATAGGAAGAATAGCAGTTTTAAAATCTCTAATTCTATCAAAGATAGTATACCTGTGGACACTTTTACCTAATCCACCAGATAACTTTATGCAAGCTCTTCAAACACTGTGTTTGAAATTTGTTTGGATAATAAACAAGATAGAATCAACAGAAAGACTGCACGAAAAAGGATAGAAGAAGGGGGCATAGGATTTCCTGATGTTAGGTGTTTCATGCACGCGCTGAAATTAAGCTGGATAAGAAAACTTGAAAAAACAAATCATAAGTGGAAATTAGTTTTACTTACGTTACATCCAAATATCAAAGATGTTTATAAATATGGACCAAACTTTTGTTAACTGGAAAACAACAAAACTGTTTTTGGAGAGACACATTTCAAGCATACAGAATATTCTGCAATAAATCTAAACCTTTGACTGTATCGGAAACAATGGCAGAGCCTCTTTTCTTCAACGATAAAATCAATTTAGAGAATATTTCTTTAAGGAGAAGTGAGTGGATAGACAACAATGTACTTTATATTGCTGATGTGTGCAAAAATAATGGGGGAACTTTATGTCGTTTGCGGAATTCACTGATAAGTATAACATAAGAACCAACTTTCTGAGCTATAGAGCTATCATTCTGAGAATACAAAAATTTTTTAAAACTTTAAACCTTATGTTGGCAGATTGTAACAAGGCTCCTCTTTCTAGAGCCCTACACCTTATCCATTCTGTTAAAAAAGGAACTCAGTTATATTATAGTAATTTACTAGATGATAAAAAAAAAATACCAAAATGCACTCAGAAGTGGAATGAAAAACTGGAAACTAATATTAATTGGAAGGCAACTTTTAGAAAAGTGAAAAAGATTCAAGAAATAAAATTAAAATGGTTTCAGATCCGAATAATACATAAAATTATAGCAACCAATGTAATTCTTTCATCTATGGGAGTAAAACCCGATGACAGATGCAGTTTCTGCCGTGAAAGAAAAGATAGTATAGAGCACATGCTTTGGAGATGTGAATATGTCAATCACTTTTGGAAAGACTTTGAAAACGCTGTCAAAGAAAAATGTCCACACATTACATCCTTTTCTGTAAGTGAACAATTGGTTATCTTTGGTAACAACAATAGTTTTAAATCAGACGGTGTATTTGACTTGATTCTTCTTCTAGCAAAATTTTATATTTACACATGTAAAATGAACGACCAGGTACCTCAATACAACACATTCAAAATAATTCTGAAAAAGCGATATGAAACCGAAAAATACATAGCTTACACAATGCTTCAATCAAGAAATTTTCATGTTAATTGGCAATTTTATAAACAACTTATTAGTATAGAAGTAAACTGAACCATGGATATAAAATATGTATCTATATATATATACACATATGAATGTGCATATGTAAGTGTGTATGGTGTCTGTATATATGTATATATATATATATGGGTATGTAAACGTAATATGGATGTATGAAAATATATATGGGTATATGTGTGTATATAAATTAAGCGACAAATAGTGAATATAGAAACACGACAGCAAAATAGGGTAAAAAAAATAATAAAAAGGGGAGAAGGTAAACAATGGAAAAGAAAAAATTAGAACGAAGTATAGTCGTTGTTGTTGTTGTTGTTGTTTGTTGTTGTTGTTGTTGTGTGTTGTGTGTGTGTGTGTTGTGGTGTGTGTGTGTGTGTGTGTGTGTTTGTTTGTTTTTTTTTGTTTCTTTTGTTTGTTTCTTTTTGTGTGGTGTGTGTGTGTGGTGTGTGTGTGTGTGTGTGTGTGTGTGTGGTTTTTTTTTGTTTGTTGTTTGTTTTTTTTTTTTTTTTTTTGTTAGTTTTGTTTCATTTTTCTTTTTTAGTGAAATCAATTCCATTCTATTTGATTTAGATGTATGTATTAGTAATATGGTGAAAATAATCTTTTTGTACTTGAGTGTATGTATGTTATCAAAAATGAATTAAAAAAAAGTTTAAAAAAAAAAAAAAAAATTTTCACTGACGTTCCAAGTCTGAAGATGGAGTGGCCTGTGCAGCCTACTGCCCTGGTGCTCCTTCTCAGATATTGTTAGAACATATTCCTTCAGATGCTTCTGTCTATTCTGCTGAAGTTACTGCTCTGGTTCTGGTATTGAAGATAAGCTCAATCAGCGAAGGACTTTCTGGTTTTGTCAGATTCACGGTCAGCTTTAGAGGCCATAGCTGGTCGCAACCTTCAGCGTCCCGAACTTTTACTCTTTTTTGAACTTTTTACAAAGTTGAAAGCGGATGGTTACAACATTATTCTAGCTTGGGATCCTGGTCATGTTGGCATTGGAGGGAATGAAATAGTTGATCGTTTGGCCAAGAATGCCACGGCAGAGAAACTTTCAAACATATCTATCCCCTGCTCAGATCTGAAACCAAAAATTGATTTGTCAGAGACCTGGCAGGAGGACTGGAATACACAGACGGATAACAAATTCTTTCAGATCCGTCCAAACCTAAAGGGGTTCCTCTCATCTTCGTCTGGTGGTCGTAAAGAAGAAACAGTTCTATGCCGGCTGAACACCGGCCTTTCGTATTTTTACCCATTCATACCTTTTAAAGAGTGAAGAGCCTTCCATGTCATGTGCCACTCACAGTGAAACATGTTCATTTAGAGTGTTGGGACTTGCATGATGTGAGACACAAACATTTTACAGCAGATTCCATGAAAACCTTGTTCAGAGATGTTCCGCCTGACGCGATCTTTGAGTTCTTAAAAGAGATTAACATTTTTTGTCGGATCTGAGGTTTTACAGTGGAAAAGTTTTTTTTTTTTTTTGTTTTTTTTTTTTTTAAACAAACTTTTGGATGGGTTTTGTAGAAGATGTATTTTAAAGAATTGTGTGAGTGAAAGACTTGTGAGTTGATTCTAGCGTGGTGACAGCCCTGATATGGCCCTCTGCGGTCGGCTGGGCTATAAGCAACATCATCCATCTTAACCAAACTTCATGTCAGTGCATTCATTCCTATTGATCAGGGTCTGTAATGTCCGCCCGTATCGTGCTTAGTTTGCAAGTCCGACGTATCAGGTTTCACTTTTGTCCTTCCTCAGAATGGATTGACGTATTTACCGTGGAAAGAAACTGGAAATGTAGAAAAGGAGGAGAGGGCAGGGGAAGGGGGGGAGGGAAGGAGGAGGGAGGGGTAGGATGGGGGAGGGCGAATCCGTGAGACGTGTTTGCTTTGGAAGGCATTATTCCTGGGCAAGAGATGTCTGCTCGAGGCATCAGCGGAACGGCTTGTAGCTCGAACTTCTGCAGTGCATGGTTCGGCGTGTCGACCCCCCCCCCCCCCCCCCCCCACCCCCCTTCCCCTCTTCTCTCCTCGCCTCGTCTCCCCCCATTTCCTCTCTAAGGAAAGGGGGATCAAACAGAGCTGAGAGAAGACCAGTGTTGAATTTTGTCATATATTGCGTTCCATGATATGTTGTTTGTACTTAATTTGTACTGTACTGCATTGTGGTGCGTTGCACTGGATAGTAGTATAGCCCTGTGTTGTACTGTCCTGCATTGTATGTATTGGAACTGTGTTGCAATTGTACTGTGTTGTACTGAAGTGTATGGTAAAGTTCTGAGTTTGTACTGTTGCATTGTTCTTTATTGTACTGAAGTGTATGGAATAGTTCTGCTGAATTGTACTGTGTTGCATTTTACTACATTGCACTGAAGTGCATGGTATAGTCCTGAATTGTACTGCTGCGTTGCATTGTATTGTACTGAAGTGTATGGTATAGTCCCGAGTTGTACTGTGTTGCATTGTACTGAAGTGTATGGTATAGTCCCGAATTGCATTATCTTGTACTGAAGTGTATGGTATAGTCCCGAATTGCACTGTTACCTTGTACTGAAGTGTAGGGTATAGTCCCGAATTGCACTGTTACCTTGTACTGAAGTGTAGGTAGGTCCCGAATTGCACTGTTACCTTGTACTGAAGTGTAGGGTATAGTCCCGAATTGCACTGTTACCTTGTACTGAAGTGTATGGTAAAGTCCTGAATTGTACTGTTACATTGTACTGTACTGTACTGAAGTGTAGTCCCGAATTGTACTGTACTGCGTCGTATTGTATGGTGTTGCATTTTGCTACCCGTCTTACACGGTTTTGTTTTAGTTTTGTTGTTTTTACTTAATCATATTTTAACGCGTTGTTACACCGCCTTGAATAGCACTGCGTTGTACTGTGCTGTGTTGTATACCATCGTACCGCATCATGTTGTCTTATAGTCTAACTTTACTATAACATGTTACTCGGTCCGCTTTTTCCGTGGAGGACGACTCGCCAATGCACAGCGCGCCACTCATTTTTTTTTTCCTTTTACTGGCCTTTCGCTACGTGTGTAATTTTTTTTCAGTCACAAAAGATTTTTTTAAACATGCGTCTACGGATAGTTAGCTTGTTGCCGTCGGTTCTTTTACGTGCGTAAAATGCATGCTGAGCATTGCAGCTCAGTTTATCGTTTCATCTGATCTGACAGACGTTTGAGGGTTTTCCCACCAAGACTGGGAAAAGGGGGTTGTGTGGGTGACTTATGGGTAATGACAGTTGTGTAGAATGTGGGGATGGGGGGGGGGGGTGGGGGGGGGGGGGGGGGCGGGTAAATAGATCGGGTAGCAGATGGTGGGTTTCTTCAGAGATGGTGGTGATGGGTGAGAATGTGCTGAGGGAAGGGGAGGGGGGCATCTTTCTGCCCGCCTTTTTTCCTTTACTTTGTGTGTGTGTGTGTGTGTGTGGGGGGGGGGGGGGGGGGGGGGTGCCGGTGGCGCGTGGTAAATGTCGGATACCTTTTTTTTTTTTTTTTTTAAAGAATGCACGTACATGCATGCGCGTGTCTGCGCGCACACGCACACACACCCACCCGAATGCACGCACCGGCACACACACACACACACACACACACACACACACACACACACACACACCACCGACCGAATGCACGCACGCAAATACATGGACAGACTGGCATGCATGTACCCCCCCCCCCCCCCCCCACCCTCTCTCTCTCTCTCTCTCTCTCTCTCTCTCTCTCTCTCTCTCTCTCTCTCTCACTGCGTGCGGGCGCGCGCGCGCGTTTTGTGTGTGTGAGTTGGGGGGGGGGTGTGGGGGTGGGGTGTTCTCCAGAATAGTATCGGAGCCGAATCTGGTCAAGGACCGGTTAATCCGGGGTTGATCAGCAATGCCGTCTTCGCCGCGATTGAGATATTTATATCCTGGGAGGACGGATCGAAGAGATGGTAGAAATTATTTATACTCTTGTGCTGCTTTCTTAGAGGAGGCACCCCCCCCCCCACCCCCACTCTCTCTCTCTCTCTCTCTCTCTCTCTCTCTCTCTCTCTCTCTCTCTCTCTCACACACACACACACACACACACACACACACACACACACACACACCACACACACACACGCACGCACGCACGCACACACACACACACACACACACACACACACACACACACACACACACACACACACATACGCACACACACACAACCACCGAAAAAAAGACGATTGACATAGAAGAAAAACGTTAAGAGAAAACACACGCCCTGCCCCCAGCCCCCCCCCCCCCCCCCCCCCCCCCCCCCCAAGAAAAAGAAAAAAATAAGGAAGACGACAAAGGAGACGAAGAAGAAATTAAAGACGGCGAAGATAATGCCACTAGACAAATGTGAAAAGAAGGGGGGCCGTTTTGGATCTTCACATATGCAACACATGCAGAAAAGAAAAATGTACCGAGAGGGAAAGGGGTGTATGTGGGACAGACTTAATGGTGTTCGGATGGCCTAATGCGGCGTCAAGGCCGGGACGACGACATGCACGTGACAAATGCACCTCGTGAGAACGTGACCCGAGGGCTCCTCCTCCCTCCTTCCCCTTCTCTCCCCCCTCCACCCCCCCCCCCCCCCCCCCCCCCCCCCCCCCCCGCCCCCCCCCCCGTTTCATCAGCACTACCCCTTTACCCCACCTCCAGTCCATCGATGAGATTTAAAAACAAAACAAGAAAGAAAAAAAAAAGGCGGTTGGGGTGGGAAGACTGCTGCACCCTCGATGGTTTGTATCGAACACGATGTGGTCTTGAAGTGTAGATGTTTAAATGTCATTTCAGTGTGGGTGGGTGGGTGGGTGTGTGAGCGTGACTGTAGCCTACTCGTCCTGACAGGATGCGCTCTGAGAGGCCCGGGTAATCAGATGATTGGCAAATATTGACATAAGTTTGTGGCCTAAGCATTTGAAATGGTTACAAGAAGATGGTGACGATGGAGACGAATTTTGGTGGGTTTGGCTTGATTTTGTTTTTTCTTGTGTGTGTTTTGTTGTGTGTGTGTGTGTGTGTTTTGGGGGGGGGGGGGGGGGGGGGGGGGTGATTTCCGCATCCGCCGACACCCAGTGCACGATGTCCGCCTTGCCCCTTCCCGTGGACATTATCTTTCGTCGAATACCGGACTATATCCCAGTGCAAGTGAACGGAAGGAGTGGGGGGTGGGGGTGGGGGTGGGGGACGAAGAGGGCGAGGAAGTTTAAAAGGGAAGAGGGGTTGGGTTAACAAAATGATGAAGGATGCTGGGGGCACTCGGAAACGAGGCTGAATGAGAAAATGGTGAGAGGGTGACAAGGACCGGCAGAATGTCACAGACATGCACAGACACATCAACCTAAGCACATATGCGCGTAAACTCACCCTCTCTCTCTCTCTCTCTCTACTTACTTACTTTAGCACGCACGCCCATGCACACACACACACGCACGCACACATACAAACACGCGCACGCACGCACACACACACACACACGCGCGCGCGCGCGCGCGCACGCACGCACGCACGCACGCACACGCGCGCACGCGCACACACTTAACCACTTACTATTCTAAACGACATTTCAGATATGCCTCACGAGGAAGGGGTTTTCTGTTCAGTTGTCATCACCCAGTGAGTGATGTGGGTGACGACAGCTGTTAGCTCCTCGAATGCCGAGCGCAGGGAAAATGCAATGGTCGAAGTTTTACCACACAGAACCAGACCTGTTAGAATCCGACTCGTTCTTCGGGGCCAGAAGTAACTTTTCTAGCCATGTTATCCGACTTCATAAAGGTTATAATAAAACAACTTTGTCCGTATGTGATGAAAATATTTCAACAGGGTGACTAACGTGAGAAATAGTCGCTGGCCTTGGTGCATTGATTCTCATTCACCATCTTTAATTGAATATACCACTTTCTTATGAGACGGAGACTATTTTGTTAATACATTAAGTCAACATTCTCATTTGAAACTGAATATGTTGCATGTTCGTTTGTCTAAGCTATTTGTTTTTGTTTTTTGTTTTTTTTTCAACCACAACATTCGAAGCGTGTTCCTCAATCGACCTGAAGTTTAACTGAAAATCAGTTTCACGAAATTTTCATTGGAAATTTGCTACGGCAAGCCTAGGCTTTGGGCTTCAGATCAGTGTGAGGGATAGACAATCTACTCGACTTTATTCGTGGCACTCTTGGCAAGTTCATCAACCAACTGGCTGCCTCGAATGCCCACATGGCTAGGAATCCAGGCAAAAGCTATGTTGTATCCATCCGATTTCAGAGAGGTGTACAGTTCGAATAACCTCAGCAGTTGAGGGTGCTTGGTTACGACTGGTAATGGCCTCCAAAGCCTAAAGGGAGTCTTTCGACAAAATGAGGAAATCTTTGGGTTTTAGAGATCTGGTTTAGAGACCATTTCAAGAGCCAGGACCAAGACTGTGAACTCGGCAGTGTAGATGGAGCTGTCAGTGGGAATGTGTTCAGAACATCTCTGAGAAGGGCCTGTTACACTAAACACGGCAGAGGCGACCCCTTTCTCAGATTTTTTTTTCTTGGTAAGAGGGGGGTATTTTGCGACCATGACGCACATCAAAGGTTTGAGCAGATTTTTTTTTTTTTTTTTTTTTTTTTTTTTTTTTTTTCTTTTTTTGGTGGAAGTATGGGTCTCTCTGGACCGACCTGCATATCAGGGCTGTCGACAAACAAACTTACTTCCCTGGAAATGTAGGCCTTTCTGAGCCCAAGCAGCAAGCGAGGGAAGGTGAACCGCAGTGGATGGCGAAGGTTAGAGTTGGCTGCCGTCTGCCGTGGTGACAGCTGTACCAACATACCGGTGACAGACTTTTCAAGTATGGTGTAACTCTTCGTCATTGCTTTTCAGGCCCGTGTTCCCAGGAGTTCATACATCCGCTTCAGAAGTAATTTGTTTAGGCCCCCCCCCCCCCCCCCCCCCCCCACCTCGACATTGCGGTGGTAAGAAATCGATATGCAAAGAAATCGCTGTAGTCTTTTCTCCCTGTTAAGTGAGTGAATGTGTGTGTGTGTGCGCGCGCGTGTGTGTGTGCGTGCGTGCATGTGTGCGCGCATGCGCGTCTGTGAACAAATGGGACTACAAAATTTCAACATTGTTTTCAAGTGCGCGCACGCACATATACGTGCATGAAAACTCGCACGCGCACGCACACACACACACACACACACGCACGCGCGCGCGCGCGCGCACACACACACAAACATATGCACGGACTCGCTCGCATACACATACATAAACTCTCTCTCTCTCTCTCTCTCTCTCTCTCTCTCTCTCTCTCTCTCACTCACTCACTCACTCACTCACTCACTCACTCACTCACTCACCCCACTCTCTCTCTCACTCATTCTGTCTGTCTCTCTCTCGCGCGCGCGCGCGCTCTCTCACACTATCCCAGCCGTCTCGTGAGTCTTACTGCAAAGCAAGGCGAGAAATATAAACATCTGTGTTAAGAGAAAGGAGAAACAATATAACGATGCTTTATTGACAGAACTACTCCAATCTGTAAACAGTCAGAAGGGTTTTTGGGATTGTATTCACAAAATTTCAGGAAAGAGAAGACAGCCCTTAAATGATATAAGTCTTGAAACATGGTTTCGTCATTTTAGGGATTTGCTCGAAGGAAACGCTGACTCTAGTGATGGCCTGGTTAATGTAATTTACGTAAATGACTCTGAATATGGTGATGACAGTCTAAACCGTCCCATTTCTAAAGAAGTTGTTTTAGTAGTTCTCAGAAAGTTAAAACATCGGAAAGCTGCTGGCTGGCCCACGACGAAATTATAGGTGAAATGATAAAAACTGCATGCGAATCAAACCTATTTCTAGATTTTTTGGTTACATTCTTTAATTCCTTGTTTGATCAAGGGATATATCCTAGGTCTTGGTCAGAATCCATTGTTATTCCATTGTATAAAAGGAGATGCAAATGACCCAAATAACTATAGAGGTATATCTTTGTGTAATGTCTGCAGTAAATTGTACAGTGCTATCATTAACAGGCGATTACAGGAGTGGGTAGAAGAAAATAACATCACAGGAGAATATCAGGCCGGGTTTAAGAAAAACTACTCTACTGTTGATCATATGTTCACACTGGTGGCATTTTATCCAAAAACAGTTTTGTTTAAATCGTAAATTATATGTTGCTTTTATTGATTTTGAGAAGGCTTTTGATTCAGTTAACAGGACGTTATTATGGCCTGTACTGTTGAAAAACGGGTATTCATGGGAAACTTTATAAATGTGTTTTAAGTATGTATGAATGTGTAAAGGCAAGAGTGCGATCTGGTGCAGCGTTAACAGACTACATTAAATGTACATCTGGTGTGAAACAGGGTGATGTTTGCAGCCCTGTTTTGTTTTCTTTATTTATTAATGAACTGACTCAGGAAATCACACAACGTGGAAGGCACGGTGCAACTTTTATAAATGACGTTCTAGAAATTTTCATTCTCCTCTTGGCTGATGACGTGGTCTTGTTATATCAGAAACAGTGATTGGATTACAGACTCAGTTAAATATTTTACAAGGAGTTGCTGCTTCATTACAGTTAAAGTCAACATGGCAAAAAAGCAATATAATTGTATTTAGGAAGGGAGGATATCTTGCGGCGAGAGAAAGATGGACATACAATGGATCCTTAATGCCTGTTGTTAATGTATATAAATATCTTGGTATCTACTTCTCCACGCGTTTGAGCTTTGCATTTGCTTGCAAGGATTTAGCTAGTAGGGCAAAAAGTGCATTATTGTGTCTTATGAAAAAAACTGTCATTGCTAAATAACGATTCCCTTACTTTGTTTTTGAAATTATTTGATTGCCAAATTCAACCAGTGATACAGTATGGGGCTGAAATATGGGGCCTTGATGCTGCTGCTGTGTGTACTGTGAAAAAATCCATCTTTTTGCTCTAAAGAAGTTTCTGGGGGTATCGTTGCAAACGCCGAATGATTTGGTATATGGCGAAAACGTCTAGATATCCCATGTATTTGAATTCTGTTGTGAAATGTGTACGATATTGGTTAAAAATGTTCAGATGGAGGAACACAGATTGCCACTCAAAGCGTATAGAATGTTGTTAGACTTGGATAATAGAGGAAAGAAAAACTGGGTGACAAATGTGCGGATGAAATTGTATGCGTATGGTTTCGGTTTTGTATGGATGAACCAAGGTGTTGGTGATATGAATGTTTTATTCGGGTATTCCGAGAAAGATTAATTGATTGTAGTTGGCAAAATTGGAATTCACATGTGCAGAACAGTACCAGATTTGATTTTTATAGAGCGTTTAGTCATTTACGCTGTATACCTGTTTATATGTCAATGAAAATAGACAAACATATAAAACGTATCATGACTAAGTTCAGATTTGGTGTGTCTGATATTGCTTCTCATTATTTTCGCTACAGGCAGTCACGTGATAGAAGTCTGATTTGTCCATTGTGTCGAAATTCGAAAGAAGATGAAATCCATTTTGTATTAACTTGTCCAGTATTACAAGACCTCAGAGATCAATTCCTACCACAAAAATATTTCAAGAATCCTTGTTTTTTTTTCAAATTAGTCTTGTTAATGTCATCATCAAATGAGAGTACTGTCACAGTTAGCTATTTATCTATATAAAGCGTTCCAGAGACGAACTCTCTCTCTCTCTCACTCTCTCACACACTGACTGACTGAAACCCATTTACTGTCAGATTAACATAGTGTTGTACACACACACACACGTGCGCGCGCGCGCGCGCGCGCGCACACACACAAGCTCACACACGTACACGTACGCTAACACACACACACATGCACACACTCACTCGCACGCACACACACACACACACGCACACACACGTGCGCGCGCGCGCACGCACACACACACTCTCTCTTCTCTCTCTCTCTCTCACACACACACACACACTCTCTCTCTCTCTCTCTCTCTCTCACACACACACACACACACACACACAGAGAAAATTCTATATTTACGAGGATGGCTTAAGTACTGGTGCGTTTTTTTTTCTTACATCCAGTCCTCGCCCTGAGTAGGGACTACGATATGCAGAATATGAAATTATGTAGGAACAAGCCAACAACAACAAAATTGGTCATGCTATCATAATGGAATATCAAATGAAATGTGAAGAGAAAAGGGGAAAACTGAGCGGCAAGAAAGGGGGAGGGGGGGGGGGGCATATGGATAGGTAGGCCTACTGTAATGGATAACAATTTAACATGTATAAAACAGCAATGAAATGAATATGACAAAGTATGCACAAAATTTGGAAAAGAGAAGGGGGGGGGGGGGGGGGGGGGGGGGGGGGGGGGGGAGAGGCGGGGGGGGGGAAACTAAACTAGAGCGGGGTAGAACATGACATGAAAATGGGAAATGAAGTAGCAAAGCACTAAGTGTAATTATTTTTCATACGGCATGAAAGGGACAGCGTAATATGGTGAAATGCAATTTTGAGAGAGGGAGAGAGAGAGAAGGGGGGGGGGGGGGGGGGGGGGAGGCAAGGAAGGGAGAGACAGACGCACATAGACATACCGATGAACCTGACAGACTTTGGAGTCATGCGTTTGCCACAAACTGAACTTCGTCTTTTTCCCCTCCCTCGCCCCCTTTCCCTCTTATTCGTTCCATTCTCCCTGTCCACAGGATTCTGGTTTTTACCGGGTAAATTACCCCCCCCCCCCCCCCCTTTCTCTCTCTCCATAGGATTCATGGCCTTCACTGGGTAATTACCCCCCCCCCCCCCCCCCCCTCCTCCTCCTCTCTCTCTCCATAGCATTCATAGCCTTTACTGGGTAAATTATCCCATCCCCCGCCTCTCTCTCTCCCCATAGGATTCATGGCCTTTACAGGGTAAATTACCCCCCCCCCCCCCCCCCCAGGATTCATGGCCCTTTACGGGGTAACCCCCCCCCCCCCCCCCCCCCCCCCCCCTCTCTCTCTCTCTCTCGGATTCACGGCCTTTATTGGATAAGTCGCCCACCTCTCTCTCTCTCTCTCTCTCTCTCTCTCACACACACACACACACACACACACACAGCCCGAGACATTGGTACGCTAACCTCGCATTGACCAGTGGTAAGCCTTGGAGAGAACGGAGGGAGGGTCCCGTCTGCTCTGAAAAGAAATTTTCTTACGATTTTTTTTTCCCCATTGTGATTTTGTTTTTGATCTGTGAATAACCTTGCTCTTGACGTGCGGCTTTCGACGCCGATAGGACTACCACAGTCGGCTAGGCTGTAAAGCTGGAATGAATGTATCCTTGTGTGTTGCAGGTCCTTCCAAGGTTCAGGACTTGATACATGAAGGAGAAATCAAGATTAAGAGCATACAGACCAAGTTTGAGACCAAAATGAACAAACACGGGGTAAGAGCTTGAGATTCTTCTTTTTTTTTTTTTTTTTTTTTTTAATCAACGTTAAACGCACCTGTCAGTGGGGAGCTTCTTGCTGAGCGCGCGCGCGTGTGTGTGTGCGCGCATGCTCACCGAGACATTACAGTGGGCTTGTTTTGATCGTCAGTTTAATTATCGCAGATATGTTCTCCACAATTATTTCAGGACAGCGTGATCACTTGCTTTGAAAATCTAAAATGTGGAAGCAAGTCGAAGTTTGAAATTCCATTCATGTCTCGGTCGATTTCAGATCGTAAAAGAAACGTCTGTTCATCGAACTGGTGGATGTCCAGAATGAATTAAATACGCCAGTGTTTCACCAGGTCAGACACATGGTCATTATGAAGTAACAGGAAGGCGGACGTATGATCGCTGTTGGCGGCAGACCCAGTCCGCGCGAGCCGGACTCGTGGATGGACCCAGCCACCGGAAAGGGATGCTTTCATCGCCACTTGTGCTGATGGCCAGGGACGTCCTGTCGAGGACAGCGGATGTCGGGTGGTCAGCTGGGTGTCAGTGTCTCGGCACATTTCACAGCTGATCGGATGAAGGTGCTGGCCAAGTCCAAGTCAAGAGCTATGGACAGTATACCATTGCGGCAGCATCTTTGTAAAAAGCTGAAATGAGTGGATTTGCTGATGCCACGGAGACTAAGAAATGCACCAGAATTATCAAACCTGGCAGTCCAAACACGTAGACATGATTTGGAAAACTGACCTGTGTGCAACAGTGGTTGGTGGCCTTTATTTGGCTTTCCAAATTATTATAATCTTTTAACTGAATGGGAGCGCTCTGTGAAAGAAGCTCGCCACTGACAAGATTATATTCCGTTGACGACAGATGAAAACTTCATGAAACGTACCATTATTTTCACATATTACTTTCCATTCACCAGTAAAGACCACTCGAAACACATGAGCTATGAAACTGGTTTCTGTTTACAGTAAATTGTAAGTAACTCGTGAAACGTACCAGTTCAAGTTATTTTTCATAAGTAATGCACGAAGCGTGTTACTTCACAAAGTAAATCGACAAGATTTCATTCACAGGAGAGAAAAAAAAAATGAAAATCCACTCGTGCGTTTTTCATTTCTGATACATGATCAATCCCAGTATTTTAAAACTCCATGGGCGCGAGGGAGAGAGCGGATGCAGGAAGAAGACATGGAGGGAATAAAGGAGAGGGACGAAGTTAAAGCAGAGAGACGGATGGACAGACAGAGACGGAGGGAGACAGTGTGTGGACGCGCACATGCTGCTGGAGTTCCAAGCATAGAACGTAGATAGTGTCCTGCACATGTTGGATCAGAACAGGCACCACCGAACATCCACCAAAGTCGGACAGCAGCACAAGTCTGTTCTGGTGGGTGTGTCGGGGGCGATCCTGACGTTGATACCGAGTACATCCTTAGGACTGCTGGTGATAGACCGAGACACAAGGAAACAGTGTAGCGGTGATGTAAGAGGTGAGGAGATGCAAAAAGGGGGTGTGTGTGTGTGGGGAGGGGGGAGGGGAGCAGCGTGGGAGTAACGGCAGGGTTGACAGAGCAACCGACGTCAGCCAGAGGGGGATGACTCATGGGTCGCTGTGACTGCTGTGTCCAGATCAAAGGGGAGTTCATCCGCGTGGACAGTCACGAGAAGCCCGGGTGCACCATCTGCCAGTGCGCGGAGGACCAGGGCGTGACTTTCATCGTCACCGGCACGCGCGGCCAGGGCAAGCTGCGCAGGACCCTGCTGGGCTCCGTCAGCGACTACATCATCCACCATGCGCACGTGCCGGTGCTGGTGGTGCGACCCCAGGAACGGGAAGCAGTGAAGACAGTGTCTGCGGGTCCATTGCCTTTGTGAGGATCGAGCGCCGCCTGTTGCCCAAGTCTGTGTGAATGAAGGGTGGGTTTTTTTGTTTTTTCTCATTGTTGAGAGAGATCGTGAAGTTAGGTCAGTGTCTTGCACAAGTCTCTGGTTCAAACGTAAACAAGGCTTGTTACGATTCTTTTTCGCAGCTTTCAAACGCTGTTGTGAGAGCCTTATATATTCTGATTTTTTTTTTTAATTTAAAGTTAAGCTGTTGTGTACATCTACAATCATTCTGTGTAAATTTTGCTGTTATTGTGTTATAGAATTTGTGTTTCTCTGTATATGTCAAATTATGAATCTGCAATAAGCATGATGATGGAGGGGTGGGGAGTTGGGTATATACTGTAGTGTGATGTGTTAAAGCTTTGAAAACAGATGTTGATCGTTTTTAAGATAACAGGTACTATACTCTCATAAACAAAAACATTTGGGTAACAGTTCAAAGGTATTGATGTACCAAAAGTCGACAGAAACAAAAAGTGCTCTTGGGACAGCACAGACCACTGCCAAGGTCAAACGGATCCTGGATCGGCACCAGTATTTATAGGGTTCATTCTTGGACCACATGCACCTGTCACCCAAGTTCTATTAAAATCGGCATGGCCGTTTTTTTGCGTCACTTTTGCCGACAGACAAATCAATTTGCCGAATCGGGTGAAAATATAACCTGTGTGTGTAGAGGAATAAAAAGTTAAATGCAAACTAGACAGGCACTCAGGACAGTAGAGACCTGCAAAGTCGAGTGAATTTGGGTTCCACCTTTCGAGCGAGTTCGGGAGTGTAAATATTTTTTCCCACCGTCAGGGCCAATAACAGCTGGTATAACTTAAGGAGTTACTTCCCATTTACATGTTTTCAATGACAATACATGTATGCAAAATACTAAGTTTCGGTATTTCAGGAAAACATAACCATTAAGAAGTTTCCGTATTTCAGGAAAACATAACCATGAAGAAGTTTCCGTATTTCAGAAAAACATAACTTTGAAGAAAAATATCGGTTCGTAACCGTAACTTCATAGTCTTCGTTTTAAATGGAAAATGCATTTATCTTGTAATATTATGAACGAATCAGGATCCAATGCTTGATCTGGATCCGCACAAAAGTTAAGGATTGGTCCTTGGATTACCTTCGATCTGCCCATCACGATCGGTTCTGTAGTTTTTTTTTGCAACTGAAGTTTGAAATGATGTTGCTAACTGATCCTGCATCCACACCACAGACACACCCCACCATTAATGGGTTCATTCCTGGCCCACGCTCCATGTCTTCAACCAAAGTTGGGATTAAAAACAGGCTCTGTGGTTTGTGTCTAATCGTGCTGACAGACAGACAGACAAAACAAAATGTAGATGACGGTGCAGAGCATGCCCTGGCTGGAGTAATGACCTCGGCCTGTGCATGTGGTTAGGAGCTGGTGGTACCGAGCAGAGCTGAGGTGAAGGAGCTCGGCAGGTAGATTCGGCAGTTTTGAGGACGTCCTTAAGGCTCTGTCGTTGTAAGCCGACATGGTGAAAAGTGTTGCTTTGTTCAGATCAGTTGTAGTAGCGTCGAAAACATCCGCAGGATAGGGCAACCATTTTTATGACGTTTCAATTATTCCGTTGGGCTTCAGCGCTGTATAAATGCTTGTAAATGCAGTGTTGAGCTTTGGAACCCGAAATGTCGAACTTACTTGGGTTGTTACCGTTAGGCAGGGCAAAACGGATGATGTGTATATCGATCGTTTTCTACCTGATTTTCTGGCCAAAGTGTATATCTTCGTCAGTCCCCCATTCTGCATTAAGAATCGGCATAGATAAAGCGATGACTACTGTTTAAATAAAGCGATGACTACTGTTTAAATATCTCAAGAGAAGTTAATAAGTGAATTGGAGATTATTTCGTGTGACACCTTAAAATTCGCTTTGGGTCCTTACGGCAGTTGCCAAAAAGAAAGTGTAAACACAGTTGAAAACCAATTAGTGACAGAAGGATCATTGTGTACATTTCTGTTCACAGCAGCAACTCAAAAGCAGGCTGCACCGTATAATGTGTCCTTGTTTGCTCACACCACGGTGAGAGTTCCCAGTTCACTGTGCTAATGATTTTACTCCTAGCAATTTTTGAGGGATGTAAACTGTACTCTTGGTCACATATTTAATGCAGTTCGTTCTCTGTTGTAGATGTCCAAATTCAGTTCGTATGCGATCATGAGGCTCATGATGGCCACCTCAAACCAATAAATCTTTAAAAAGAAAACAAACTAAAAAAAAAAAAAAAAGCTCAGGATTGCTTGATCTATCATCAATTTCCTACAGTCAACCAATAAGGGAGATAACTTCATGCTTCATACAGATGTGGCTACTTCTGGTGCCTTGGAATTAACTGATGGTAGTTAACAGAATTTGAGCGGAGTTCCAGTGTGACCTCTAGCCCGTAAAGGCAAGATTTGTTCGGATTTATGCGGATAAGGGAGGTGAATCAGGCGAGGTAGTTTCAACATGATCTTTGTTTTCTTATCACCGTCTGTTTTAGGGTAAACACATCAGTACCTGTTTTCTCAAGCTGGTTCGCGATCCAGGCAGTATCCTTTTGTGCATTTCTGTCGTTAGTGACATGTTGGCGACAAACTGATTTGCTCGTTTTGTATTGCATGTGAATGTAGCATTACTTTACGAAGGGCCATTTTGCATGTATAAATTTATTTTGGCATGTTGACATAATGTGCCCCCAACATGATTAGCCGGATTCTGTAAACTTCCTTGCGACCAATATCTGACAAGATCACAATTCACCTGAGCACGAAATTGCATCGCAAATAAGCAAAAGTTGCCTCCCTTATTCGTTGTTCATCATGTAAGTTGACCCGTCTCTTGTAATTTCCTTTGCGCCTTCAGTTCCGAAACTGTAACCTAAAGAATTTCCGAACATCATTTTAGATTGTACGTAACTTAAGGTGTGGCTTCAGTTGTAAAGTCCAGCCGACCACATAGGGCCCTTTCCAGTCCGTTGATGTAGTAAATGGTAAAAAAAAAAAAAAAAAAAAGCATAGATTATCTGTAGACACTGATCATTTTTGCGAGAGATGACAGCGTGAACCCCCCGAAATTTAGAACTTACCAAGTTTGAACAACTTCAAGTAAACACATTTGAAATCTTAATATTTCGATTTCAGATTTTGATTGCGCATAATCATTTTGTGCCTTCTGTTATTGAGATTCGTTAAAATTTACATCTGTTCACAATCGCTGGAGTCAAAACCCGGGAATTAAGCGATGGGTGGTAAAGAGGAGGCAGTTCAATCGGCTTTTAACTGAAAGCATTTCTGCCCCTCCCCCTTGTGTTAATGAGTTGACAGTTGTGTAGGTTTAAGAAAAGTACCAATTTCGTAATTTAATTGCCAGTATCCAAATATCATTTGCGCTTTATTCTGCAATACTCGGTTAATTATCCATACTTTAAAAAAAAAAAAAAAAAATGACCCCAAGCCACACTTTTCTCAAGAAAATTTTGAATTTCTGCATTTGTTCTCAAAATTCAGGATTTGGGTACTAATTTGTAAGTCGGGGAAATTCCAGACAAAATTTGGAAGGATTGTAGCTATGATCTTGCACACAGTTCACGTGTGGTGGATCCAATCAATAGAACCCTTCTTTTTCTTCACTTTTATTTCTAGCCTAAGAATATGTGGATTGCGCCCATCAGATGTTATAATTGTTTTCATGTATTGCTGTTGACTTGTATTTGATGGCAGGATTTCTCTTCTGAAAAAAAAACAAGCATCACAAGATATGTGTAAATAGACATGGGATGGCTTGCATCTGGATTTTTCATTTAACGTGGCCTTTCAGCTCCCATTAACTGACAAGATAGAAGTGCAATCAATGTATTTGTAATTAGGATAATGCTTTAATATTTTTTCCTTTTGTTTTTTTTTGTTTGTCTTTCTTTTTTTGTGAGTTTATAACTACATACCTGTTCACTCATAATTTCGCCTAATTTTGTTCCCATAATTGACGAAAATAGGATAAATACAACAAACGTATTAAAAAGGGAAAAAATTCTAGAGACGATATTCTCAAGTGGTAATTGCACTTGCGAATTCCAACTTGCGAAATGATGTCAGGCTGTGTCAAAATTTTGACAACGTGCCCACAAACATCTCCCTGATCTTAAGTCTACAGCAAAGCATGTTGATGAATCGGGTTTGAAAGTAATTTGTGTCAGAAGAACCGATTTCTCCTTGGTTAATGTTACTACCTTGAAGAAGAAGCCTCTGGTGTATGACAGCACGTCAAAATGAAACTTGTTCTGAACACTTGGCATCTCTTCTTCTTCCTAAAATACTGGTTCACTCAAAAACGAGTAGGTCACCAGCGGGCATGTTAAAAAATAAAATAAAAATAAAGTGCGACTCAGCCTGTTGGCCCCTGCAGCAAAATTTGACAAGGGGTCGCACACAATATTCAAAAAGTTAAAAAGTATGGCCAGGTTCAGGCCCAGGTAACCATAAAATATCTGGGGAAGTTTAAATAAAAGTCGGTCATTATGCAGATCGCAAGACTGATTTTTAATTGAGACTGCATTTGTGGCAATCTTGATGGCACCTGGCAGTGAGTTCAATGAACAGTAATTGTGACTGTCCGAAGTAGCAATTGTTTGGAAAAGAATGGATGCAGTTTTTACCAAAACGGGAGGGGGAGGGTGTCGAATAGGACATTTTCATGAT
Source organism: Conus betulinus (assembly GCA_016801955.1). Taxonomy (NCBI): domain Eukaryota; kingdom Metazoa; phylum Mollusca; class Gastropoda; order Neogastropoda; family Conidae; genus Conus; species Conus betulinus. The sequence goes on along the minus strand of JADBJO010009026.1, from coordinate 21,007 downwards.
TTCAGGATTTTGGGACAAAGAGCAAGGTCGGAAATTTGCTGAGAGAATGTTGAGCCTGATGATGAAGAGACGTCCGAGATCCATGCCAGTTTTCAGAACGTTTAGTTTTCACATGCCGTCGCACACGAGAGGCTTCTTCCGACACAAATTACTTTCAAACCCGATTCATCAGCACACATACATATATACACGTGCGCACACGTACACAAGAATTAACATTGTTTTCAGTGAATGGTTGAGTTTTACGTCCTTACAGCGAAAATTATTTTCAGTGTCAAGGGCTCCTTAAATATCTCGGCCACTTCTTTGCTAGCAGAAGGAAACAAAACCAACTATACTGGCAAATGGAGGTCAAGACTCAACAGTCCAATACGGTATGCATTATTTATGCTATTGGTGGGGTCCCCCTTCCCACTGGCCTGTCTTGCCCTAGCCTGTCGCCCCTCCCACCAGTCTGCCCCCCCCCCCCCCCCCCTTCCCACCAGCCTGTCCCCCACTTAGCCTGTCCCCCCTTCCCACCAGCCTGTCCCCCACTTAGCCTGTCCCCCCCTTCCCACCAGCCTGTCTCCCACTTAGCCTGTCCCCCCCTCCCACTAGCCTGACTAGCACTAGCCTGCCCCCCCCCCCCCCCCCTTTTTTTTTTTTTTCCCTTTTATTGTTTCCATGGTTTCACACGTGCAGTCAGTTATCGACTCTTTCAAGGAGTCGCCTGTCGGCTATTTTCCTTTTTTTTTTTTTTCTGCGTACACGGGCTGATACTCCTGTGGACACTGCCTGTATAGACGGGCAGTGGAGTTTTGTGTGTATGACCGTTTTTTTTTTATTCTGCCATTAAGGCAGCCATTCTCCATCTTCGGGGAAGGCGTATGCTATGTGTAACGTATCATCCATACCAACGGCCAAACTGGCCTTCTCTTCCGAAAGTTGATGATGGGATTTTACGTGTGTGCAAGGTGATGTGCGTGCGTTCACACACACGGAACCTTGGTTTAGTCTCATCATAGTCTCATTCGAAGGACTGTATGGGGAACACAGAGTCTGGACCAATGTTAACTCCGAGGGGAAAAATCCCCCTGTACTATTTGAATCCGCAACCCCAGGATCACGAATATAGCGCTCTACCAACTGAGCTATTCCGGCCCCTGTCACCTATTGGCTATCGAGGAGTCTTTCCTACGAGCTATCAACTCTATCCAGGGGCCCTCTTCCAGTCAGTTAACTCTATCCAGGGGCCCTCTTCCAGTCAGTTCTTAACTCCATCCAGGACTCCTCTTCCAGTCAGTTCTTAACTCCATCCAGGAGTCTTCCAGTCAGTTGTTAACTCCATCCAGGAGTCCTCTTCCAGTCAGTTGTTGACTCCATCCAGGAGTCCTCTTCCAGTCAGTTGTTGACTCCATCCAGGATTCCTCTTCCAGTCAGTTAACTCTATCTCTTCCAGTCAGTTGTTAACTCCATCAAGAAGTCCTCTTCCAGTCAATTAACTCTATCACAGAATCTCTTTCCAGTCAGTTATTAACTTCATCAAGGAGTCTCTTTCCAGTCAGTTATTAACTCTATCAAGGAGTCTTTCCAGTCAGTTATTAACTCCATCAAGGAGTCAAGTCAGTCTCTTTCCAGTCAGTTATCAACTCTACTTGTCTCTTTCCAGTCAGTTATTAACTCCATCAAGGAGTGATTTTTCCTATCGGTTTGTCTACTCTATTGAGGAGTCCCTGTCCAGTCATTATCAACTATATCACAGACTCTCCCCAGAGTAAATGTGATAAATCACACTGCAAAAATAGTTTGATAAGCTATACAAAATGTCACAAAACTTGCATGGAGAGAGAAAGCCGTGTACAATTTTACAAGCAAGCGTGCATCGCACGCGTATGTTCCAGTCTGGAACGGGAAAACCACGTAGCAATAACAACTTGGCGTGCTTATCCAAATGCACATTTTATTTGTTTCTGTCAACAGTAGCCAGATCATCTCCTTGGCAAATTTTTAAAAAAAGTAGTATATCAGTTTGGGGAAGGCTGAAAGAACTCTGCGAGTTGGTAGCTGGCGAGAGAATCGTTTCAATATACTTGGCCTCTGACTCTTTTCTGTTGTCTAACTAGCATCCATTTGTACGTCGGCATTATTCATTAAATAGGAGAGAAAAGCCAACTGATTTATATTTCTATATGCCCCAAAACAGATTCCCCATGCAGATAAGGTTCTGCATTCAGTGAAAAAAAATTTTTTTTAATTGTATTAGCGATAAAAGTTATGTCATAGATGTGTAGTTAATAAAGTGACGGATACAATTTCAAGGTATTAAAACTGCTACAGCGCACCTACTTAGAAAGTGTGATGTCAAAAGGAATAGAAAGAGCAAAGGAGAGAGAAAATCAGATGCCAACTGATCTACTTCAAATGCCTCAAAAATAGCCTTTCATTTTTTGTTTTAAATGAAAATGGTTACAGCTTATTTTTTTTCATAACATTTATATCATAGATGTTAAATTAGAAATGCAATTTCAAAATGCACTGTTAAGACTGATATGGTGCACTCGTTTAGAAGTGTGATGTCAAAAGGAAAAAATATAAACATCAAAAAATGTCACCAACTTGAGTGTTGAACTCTTTGTCACCAAGAATTACAGACAGCCTGGAGTTCTGGGTGTTTTGTCTTGAGCGTACATCTCTACACATCCACAGCTACTTCACATGTTCATCTACAAGCATACAATGCGACTCATGTTCAGAACAAGTCTGAAGTTGCCCCCTACGAACAGGAATACAGAAAAATAACCATCATTATCCATTGTGTATTGTGACATCAAGGAGTGCAGTAGTTCAGAGGTTTGAACAGGACTCGATCTAAGGGTTGCAGGTTCAAAACCAAGGAAGCTGCTGATGGGAGAAATGTGAAAACGGGATTTTCCCATCCTCCACTTCATCACGCATTATGCATCATGTGCAAGCCCTCAAAGCAGGGGCATCTCCCCTGTACACAACGCATGTAAAAGATCAGACCTGGTTCAGAATGGACTCTGCCGAGACAACAGCCCTGATATAGCCATGGTACCATCTCTCTTGGAGAAGCTGCCTGGGCCATAAATGTGGCACTACAACACAAATTTAATTGAAACTAAAGATCAGAGAGGCATGTTAAAAGATACTATATACGACGTGCTATAGAAACTACAAAAAAAGTGCCCAACATGCATCAGACTCCATGGAGAGGAGATGGGCTATGATAGCCCCTCCAAGCATTACCTGCTGAAATGCCTGGATAAACTCTTGCCAAAACAGCACCATTGTTGTTCTGGAGTATGTCGTCACTGAGGTGATGACCATCTGTGGGCCAACACAAAATCAGCTCAGTCCAGTGCGCTGAATGCCCTGTAGATCTGTTCCATTGTTTCACTTGGTGTTCCTCATGACTAGAAAGGCATCAGCTCACTAGGATAGCAGAGATGTGCGTTTCTTGTGGGTCATGTAGAAAACGTTATCAAAACTTAATACATCAGAGAACTGCAACTCTTTCATTAAAACCACACACACCATCATTTACCTCCCATTTCAAGCACCGACACATATACAAAGCTGGCAAGATCTGGGCAAGTATATCGGTTTTCTAGGAACCATCAAGAGTGACATGGCTTACACACTCAAATCCACTTTGCAAACCTTAAGACGACCACTTCTTAGCCGGCACACCTCAACATCCAGGTAACACAGACAAAAAGTGACTGACTCCCCACTGTTTTAATCTTGTATATGTGGTGCATTGCCAGACAGAGGAACAGGAGCGTATCTGAGGTGTAAAGCACACAGGACTGCAGCTGGAACCGGTACATTGCAATGTACGACGACAGAGGACTACACCATGGCTGATATGTGTAAAGGGGAAAATCAGATCACTGGCGGAGCAGAAGGACAACGTTCGTAGTAAATCTAAAATGGTATCTGAAGCAGCAAGTCATCAGAACTAGTTATTATTTGAGATAGTTACATTCTGGAAAGCGCCATCAACAAAACAAATATACAACAAACATGACCAACTATGGATGCATTTTTAACTTGCATACAACTTGCAGTATGAACACACTACCTCCATCAATAATTTTGGCTTTGTGTGAATGTGCCCATAGGCACCAGCATCCTTCAGAAAACAGGAAGTAGACCCTCGCTCACCCTGTACCGATCTGAAGACGCTTCCTGGCAGATCATGTCCGCAGCTATCGGCAATAATCTTCGCTGCATCAAGCCACCAAGCTCAGACATACTCCCTGAGACCTAACTAAATGCTTGCAAAAACATTATTATACACACTTTGGCCGGCAAAACTTTGCAGGGATTAAAACTAATTGTCAAATAACCCACACCTTTTTTGCCAAAAAGAAAAAAACATTGAAATGTGAGATCCTTATCTGCCAATATCTATTGCGTCTGGGGAGTTTGTGTTATACTCCCTGTTTGGCTAAGTATCCCTACTTCCGCCTACGGAAGATGCCGAAGTTCGTGTACTGTACGTCATTCAATGAGGCCTGCGCGCAAGGCAAACCCCAGGGGGAACTTGGCGCTAGAGGGGAAGGTAGGGCGGGCATTAGAGTCTGACATGGTAAGTATACTTAGCCAAACAGGGAGTATAACACAAAAACTCCCCATTTTGGCGTCGTATACTATACCATGTCAGACCATAGCAGAATTTAAAGTAATAGGAGGAGGGCCGAGCGCCCTAATGGTTCCTGGGGTAGACCGATATGGCTGCATTGGCCGCCACAAAAAAATCCCTTTAGAACCATCAGCCCTGGTCATGCGGATGTCCCTTAAATAAAAGTTTATGAAAGGGTTCTCCGAACGCCAGTAGGCTGCCTCCAGGAGATGGCGCACGGGGACAGAGTGCTGGAACGCTGAGGACGTGGCCAGCGCTCTGACCTCATGGGCTCGGGGTGACAGGGCTGGGAGGTCTTTGTACGCCTGGGCATAGGCAGATCTGATAGTATTGGATAGCCACCTAGAGATAGTGCCCGCCGATATGTCCTTCTTGTTGTTGGGGTTGATGGAGATAAGAAGGCGTCGCTGCGAGGAACGCCTGGGGCGGGAACGCTCCCAGTAGTATCTGAGGCACCTAGAGGGGCACAGGTCCATGTCCCCACCCCGCGCGTTGCCTAAGATATCCGCTAGAGAGCGGAGGAGGGAAGAGAGAGGAGGGGGAGGTCCGGTTCTTCGCTAGGAGGAAGGAGGAAGCTTAAGTGAGACCGGGTTCTGGAACTTAGGTTTCTCTCAGGTCTTCGAGACCGGAGAGGAAGGAGTGTCCCGAGTCCCCGGGTGGTCTGCTCCCCGCTGAGGGCATGAATCTCACTTCGCCTTCTGGCTGAGGCCAGGGAGAGAAGGAAGGTGGTCTTGAAGGAGAGGAGGTCAAAGGGAATGGAGCGGAGGGGCTCGAAAGGGGGTTTTCTGAGGGCGCCTAACACCAGAAAGAGGTCCCACAAGGGGGCGCGCCTAGGGGATTGAGCTTCCCGTAGGGCAACCCCCCCCCGATAGTTCTCTGAGTAGAAAGTCATTGTCGAAAGATGGGCCGCCGAGCTGTCGGATGGTGGTGCATACGGCCGATCGGTAGCCCCGAATGGAGCTAGCCGAGAGTTTTAGAGTTTTAGGAGGAAAGGTGGGATAGGAAATTGCCTAGGATGTTGGAGGGGGGTGGTAGGGGAGGAGTTAGCCGTAGCACCACGTGACCCATCTCTCCCATCTGTAATTATAGAGGGACTCTGTGCTAGCCCTACGAGAGGCCGAGAGGCCAAGTCTCGTAGTCCCTGCGATGCTCCCCCGCTTCTGTCAGGGTCTCTAGGACAGACCGGGGTCTGTCGGCGGGGGCGGCGGGGACCGGTGGTCGCAATTTGGCTGGCATAGAAGCCAAGCGTGTAGGCGAAGCATCCGGGATTGGAGTGAGGGAGGCCCGAGCGAGGTTGTCTGAGCAAGTCCCACCGGGGGGGGCTAGCTGGAGAGGGGGGGTGAGTTAGGGACCTGAGGTCCGGGAACCACGACTGAGTCGGCCACCATGGGGTTATGAGGATGAGTTTGGGTCTCTCCAGCCTGGCCTTCCTGATCACTTTGTGAAGTATGGGGAAGGGGGGGGGAGGGGGTAGGCGACAAGTCCCGTCCAGGGGAGGGAGAGCGGGAGGGAGGGCATCGACCGCGTACGCTCGGGGGTCCGGGACTGGAGAGACATACATGGGGAGTCGATGGTTGAACCGTGTCGCAAATAGGTCGACCATGGGCTTGAACCAGTGATCCCAGACAGTGGTTAGTGTCAGCTTGTCAGGGGTCACTCTGTGTGTGTGCAGAAGGGTCCCTGACCGGCTGAGAGTGTCTGCCAGGATGTTCCGTGTCCCCGCTATGTGTCTCGCACGGAGGGTGGTTCCCCGTGCGTGGCACCAGCGAAGGAGGGCCTCTGTCCTGAGAGAGAGGCCGATGGAGTGAGCCCCCCCCCCCCCCCCCCCCCCCCCCCCCCGTAATGGGCTACCGACGTGTTGTCCGTGAGGAGGAGAACCAGTCGGTGCGAGATTAGATGCTGGAAGTGGAGGAGGGCCAGTCTGACCGCTTCCAACTCTAATATGTTGATGTGGAGGCGAGCCATCTGTGTGTCCCACATCCCCGAGGCATGACTGTCCCCCAAGTGGGCCCCCCAGCCCGAGTTGGAGGCGTCCGTGTATAGCTCGAGGGACTGAGTTGGGAGAGAGATCGGAACGCCGGTGGTCAGGGTGGACGGATTGAGCCATTCCTCCGTGGCACCCGAGAACCAGGGGCCGAGGGGAATGGGGGGTCCCAGCGGTCCGAGGTCTGGGACCAACGACGACGGAACGACGAACCCTCTGCAGCTGGGCGTTTGGGGACCCGACCCAGCGGAATGAGGGCAGAAAGGGACTCCATCATCCCTAAGAGGGAGGACAGAGTTCTGGCCGAGGTGTGCGAGGCTTCTCGGAGGCGCACGATGAGGTCCACGATGCGGGGGACCTCTCCGGGGTCGGGGGGGACCTTCATGGTAATCGTGTCGAAACTCATGCCCAGGAAAGAGAAACTCTGACTGGGAATAAGTTCGCACTTGAGGGGGTTGATTACAAACCCCAAGGTGGAACAAAGGCTGAGGAGGCGGGGGGTGTGGGCCTGGCACTGAGCCTGGGAGGAGGCTAGGACAAGGACAGCGTCGTCGAGGTAAACCAGGAGGCGAATGTCCTCCTGCCTGGCCAGGGCGGCCATCTCCTTGACAACCTTCGTGAAGAGGAAGGGTGCCAGGAGGGCCAAAGGGGGGGAGAGCTTTGAACTGGAACACCCGAGCTTGCCAGACAAACCGGAGGTAACGTCTGTGCGCCGGGGGGGTGGATAAGGATTTGGAAATACGCATCTTTCAGATCTATGGAGGTCGCCCAATCTAAATGGTGAATGGAGTCTCTGATCTGGAAGGGTGTGTCCATCTTGAACTTGGTATGTCTTAGGAACTTGTTGAGGGGAGAAAGGTCGAGGATGGGCCTCCATCCCCCCCCCGGTTTGGGGATCACGAACAGGTGGGAGTAAAACCCGGGGCTGGAAAACTTCTGCGATGGCCCCTTTCTGTAGGAGTTCGAGGACTTCCAGGCGGAGGGCCTCCGCCTGGGCAGGTGGGGGGTCGCTGGGGGACGGAGGAGGGGGGGGGAGGAGGGGCGAGGGGGGGGGAGGGCGACCGTGCCCCAGGGTAGGCGAAACCCATCCTGAAGCACCGACACTACCCAGGGGCTGAGGCCCATACGTCGCCACTGGCGGGCATGCCGGGAGAGGTTGCCCGCCAGGGGAGCCGATGGTCCCGGGGGGGAGGGGTACAGAGGGGCCGGTGTCTTGCTGGGCTTGGGGCAGGTGTGCAGTCATGCCCCCTACGGGAGTGTCCTCCAGTCACCTGCGGGGCCGTGCTTGCTGGCCGAACCGAAAATTCTGGCGAGGTTTTGGTTTAGGCCTCTGCGAGTTAAGTGGGCGCTTGGCCGGCCGGCGGTGTGTGAAATGGGGCTTGACGGGGGTACGGAGTGGGCCTGTTGGCCCTGGGGTAGGACCGAAAGGGGGGTCTGGAAGGGCGTGGCTGAGGCCGGGGGGCGAAGGACGCCGCCTGCTTGCGTTCCTCGAGAGAGAGAGAGAGAGAGAGCCGAGAGGAGGAGTACTCGCCAAAGAGCGAGTGATCCTGGCCCGGGACACATCGTAGGGATGCCCTGAGTGCCGGGGAGAGCGAGGAGCGTGCAAGCACCGCGTCTCTAGCCACAAGCAGACAATTAAAATGGGTCGTTGCTGCGCTGTCCGCCGCAGCCGACAAGTGATGCGATATCCTGTTGACTAGGTGTCGCATGAAGGGATCGCTGAACAAGCGAAGTTCGTCCTGGTGGGGGTTCGGAGTTTGTATCCGAAGGCCCTGGGACGGCGCCGTCATCCCCAGGCCAGAGTACCTCCGCCCTCTGCAAGAGCATGCTAAGGTAGGCATGCCCTGCAGTGGTGTGTAAGATGCCCATCCGGGCTACTCGGTCCCAGTCCTTTAACGCCTTAAAGGAGACAGTGGCCGAAGTAGGGGGGGGGGGGGCCCGTTGGGTATCAGGCGACAATCCGATTGGGAGGGCCCACTCCCTGGTGGCCGGATTGTCAGCAAAGAGGGAGGTAACAGGGTGCTTCCTGCGGGTCCCAAGTAGGGCGCCGAAAGGGGCCGCATTGGGTGCCGGGGGAAGGTCTTGACCCGGCGTGGGGACGGCGGTCTGCACCCCTGGCGCGTTTCGCCGGACTCTCCCACAGTGAAGTGAGGGACTGAGGAGCTACAATCCTGAGTCTTGAGTTGTTGGGGGGGGGCCCAACGATCTCAGGGAAGGCCAAGATATCGGCAGAGGGAGGGGCGTCCCTCGACACCAAGTCCGGTCGAAACCGTTCAATGGTGTTGATGTCATAAAGTGATGAGAAGAGGTCCTCATCGTAGTCCTCCTCAGGGGAGTCTAATTCCTGGGAAGGGAGGTCTTCCTCAGGAGGGAGGTGCGCGGGTGCGCGGGGTCCCGGTAGGGGGTGTGGTGGGGGGGGGGGGGGGGGGGGGGGGGGGGTGGGGGGGGGGGGGCTCGGCAGACGGGCTAGGGTGGGGGCCCGGGGGGAGGCGATCGGACAGCGCCCGAGGCGCCGGGAGGAGACCCAGGTCGACCCAAGTCTGTGAGATTGGGTGCCACAATCGACCAAAAGAGTTGATCAGGTTGGGTGTGGGTATTAAGCCACTGGTCCCTCTCGGGGGCATAGAGCCACTGGTCCCCGGGGAGATAAGCGGGCTGTGGCGGCCCAGAGTACTGTGCAGGGACTCGCCGGGGACCGGGGTAACCTGGGGCAGGAGGGGGGGAATAATAATCGACCGTAGTGTGTGGTCCCCCCCCCGGGAGCATGCCGGGCCCCAGAGGAATGGGGCAGGTTACCCGTGGTCCCGCTGGTAGATCCTCCCCCCGGAGGAACGGGACCGAGGACGTTGCCCAAGTGGGGGGCGAGTAGGTCGGGCCCCCCAAACGTCCTGAACCCCTAGGGGAACCTGCGACGGGCGAGCGGGGTTGGTCGGCCGTCTTTGTGTATGATCACAACCGGTGGATGCACTCGGTGTTCCCATACGCCCAGAGTTATGGACATGTGCATGGTCGTGCCAAGACGTGGCCATAACACTGCCTGCCGGGAGCTAAGGGGACGCTCCTCGTGCAGGGGTGTGTGCTGCACCTGTGCACGGAGGGGGAGAGCGTCGTGAGAGGCGAGTCCAGATGGGGGGAAGAAGAAGGGACCCGCCTGTCTCATAGATGCGAGTGACGGGTGGGGGGGTCAGCCCAAGGCCGTCACCCGTGCCTGTCCGCGGCCCGGCAAGGGTCCCCGGGGGCCGGGGGTCGCGTGACTCGGCATAGTAAGGTGATGAGTGTGTGTAAGCGCAGGAAAGCTAGAAGGCAGGGTGGCTGGGGGCGAAGCGGACTCCCGCTGGGAAGTTTTTTGGCTAGGGGGGGTCCCTTAAGTGGGGCCTTGCCCTTAGATTTCCTGGGCATGTCGAATGAAAGGCACTTAGCAATGGCCGCCGGTTGCCTTCTAGCTTTCGAACGCAACGGTCGTGCGTCCGTCGGTCGGGTAGAGGAGGAGATTCCCGCGTCCCCTCCGCGGGAGGGTCATCTCCAACTACCGCGGCCGTCCGTTCTCCCAAAGAGAGAGAACGGTTCGCTCGGGGTTGGAACCAACTCGTGGGTCCTCCGGGGAAGAGCGCGAAACCCTGCACGTCAGGGTTGTTGCTCGACCCAGCGAGTCCTTCACCATATTGGGCGATGGCGCCGAGCGAAACCGGAGCACACGATCGTAAGCGAGAAAGTCACGACGGTCGATCGAGGGGAATAACTAGGGCAATCGATCGACCGTGCGCACAATGGAAAATAGGGAAAACAAGTCCGTACAGGGAAGGAAAACAAGTCCGTACAGGGACACAAAGCGCAGCAGATAAGCGCGAAACTGCGCGTGAGAAGCGACCGTGACGTGGCGCAAAGTGCTGAGTAACGCCACGTGTAAATACCAGGACAACGGTCGATCGCGATCGTTGAGGACACGAAGGCGAGCGAGAATTTCTGGCAAATGAGGGAAGGGGGCAAAGGAATTAAATTGGGACGAAAACAACCCCCTGTAAAATACTGGGGTATAAGTTGTGACAAGAGGGGGAGACGGCGGCAAAAAAAAAATGGCGACGAGGCAGGGAGATGGCGACGAGACTGGCTCACGATCGTCGCACAGGAGGTTGTGGAATAAATGACGGCGAGGGAGAAAAAAGGAATTTAGTGGCGACTGGGCCGAAGGCGATTGAAAAGGGAGGCCGATGGATAAGAGAGGCACCGAACAGCTATGAACGCGGCGATGGAAATTGCCGAACAGCTGAACCGGTGACGCGGAAAGCAGAACCGGGAACAACATCGCGAGAAAATTCCGAAAATAAAATAAGGTTAGAATGCTAGCCCAGCGATAACCTCACACGTCAAGATACTCTGAGGGATAAGCACAAGCCACAATAAATGAGTTCAGAATGCGAACACAGCAATCTTTACACAAAGGCAAAGTATAGGCGAGACAGAGCACAAGACTTATCTTGCTTGGGGGCGTCACGTGACTATAGAGATCTGAAGATAGATTACAGAGAACTGGAGCCAGTAAATATTTTCCACAAAAACAAACCCGAACACAACAAATATGGGGAGTTTTTATCATACTCCCTGTCTGGTTAGTATACTTACCGTGTCAGACCACATAGCATTCTACGGCAGTTAGTCAGCTCTGCCAGGCCGAAGTTTTGTGGCAAATGCCAGGCCGAAGTTTTGTGGCAAATGCAGTCATAAGACAGTCACGTGATGCCCACCCTACTTCCGCCAACGGGAAGTTGCCGATGTTTGCTTCCCGAACCTCATCAGCGAGGCCTGCGCGCAAGGAAACCCCGAGAACCTTGGCGCCAGAGGGGAAGGTAGGGCAGGCATTAGAGTCTGACACGGTAAGTAAGATGGATCACTTGTGAAGCATAAAAAAAAATTTTATACATGAAAGACAGTTTCCAGTAATGAGAAAAATCTGTTTGTGTGTTTATTTGCATGTGTGAGAGAGAGAGAGAGAGACTGCATGTATGTGCACAACATAAAGACATAGCATTTGTGAGGCTGGTTATAGTTGCAGAGTATGCTGTGTCTACATAAAAATGCGTAATAATGAGCACTTGCATTCTAAAGTACATGCTACTGAACCACACAGATGTGATCACAACTATAAACAGCTACTCTGTTTTGAAAGTCCAGCCACTCCAACTAATGCAAAAACAACACATCAAATAGTCAGACACAGAATTATCACACATAAGTGTTCACCATGTTGATCCGTTTTGGGACGAGTCATACTGCCGATTAGAATTTCAGGTGCATCTTCTAACAGTCTTGACGCCCCTGTCAACCACCATACCCTGTTTTGACATGACAACGTTCACTACGGCTGTTTCAGTCTGGAACAGCAATCAGATCCGTTTTCATTAAAAAGGGTTTCGTTCATCATTTTCAATATTCACCATTTTGCTTATCCCCCTGGCTGGATCAAATGGATCACAGCAGGTGACGGGGAAGGGAATGAACCGTTACTATTCACATGCACACACATTATTATCTCCTCATCAATGCAAGTTATGTTACAATTAAAGATGAACTAATAAAATAAAGTAATGAGACCTAAATACAAACTTCAGTAAGCTGATCCATCATCAAAAAAAATCTGAATCAAGAAAATTAACCTACACAAAAATTCCTTTTTTCTTTCTTAAGAGAAATGGTGACAACATGCGCACATACACACAGAGATAACTCAAAGGTATTTCTTACTGCGTAGAAGAGAATAAGTACTGAAGGTATTCCAGAAAGAACATGTGGTGAAAACCAATCTGAAGTACATGGCACTAACAAGCTAAATCCCAGGTCAGACCCAACTTCACACCAACCAGTTCAGTTTGCTGCCAACAATACTGTGCACACACCTACACACTTCCACTCGTAAAAACTACACAGAAACAACAAAAAAAGTGGCAGGAAAATGCCAATGCGGGAGAAAAAATCTAAAATTGCTATAAAAACATATGAAAACATTCTTCAAAACAACAACGTTTCCAGAAGAAGTACCTCTTTCAAACAGCCTAAAATGATGTAAACCTTTGGTATGGATGAACAATGAAAATGACAGAAAAACTTTTGACTTGATTTTTGACTGGGATTTCAGACTGATGCCACAGATAAATATCGACACCAAAGTCTATGTACAGGGCTCTGTCACTGATAACTGGGAGGGCATGATGACCGGGGGAGGGGGGGCAGGCATGGAAGTTAACAAAATAACTGGTGTTCCATAGGCTCCCCTCATGTCCATCCACTCACTGAAAATGTTTTTCCCCCCCAAAAGTCACTAAAATGACACGGAGTCTAAACAAAAAAAGTGGTGCATAACAAAATACTTTTCAATGAAGTCTATCTTCTCACATCACCTCTGCATACATACTGACAGATTTGTCATCCATATGTGACCACAGACTGCACACAACAGCAAGTCACCATGGTAACACAGATGAACAGGCAAGACAGGTGGGGACACACACTGAAACGGGCAAACAGCACGACTGACAGGAATGATTCAAAGGATGGGGAGGGAGGGAGGGGGGAAAGGACATCAATGTTGCGCTGATGGTGTATGCAGCTGTCCCAGCGAGGCAGTTAATCAAATCTTGATGAAAGGTGAACACCTACGATTTCATCCTCATTAAATTTTTCACACTCTGGTCCTATGATAAAGATCCTTTACCAAACCATGCACCTTCACCATCTATGAAAATAGCATTCATAGTGCGTGCATATGAACAACTGTGTATTAAGTTCAAGAAACTCCAACTTCAGCCAGCGCCACTCTGTCTCATTCATTACTCAGGACAATGACATTTACCCCACACACATGGAGTTAATCGCCATGCAGGCGCCATTCATTCCAGAAATTTATACATCCTTACACTTCCATTCACTGCAGAATATTACGAATCAATATATTAAGAAAATCATATAGTCCATATCATCTCTGGTCATGTCAATCACAAACTTCATCAGAAGAGCGTTGTTTATTCTAATACAAATTTTTCAGACCTCAAAACCCCACACTTTACTCAGAGCTGTAATTCATCCTAATATACATACCAGGCCAGCTGAAAACATCTCCGTTCATGGGGGCAAAAAAAAAAGAAGCAGGTAAGGGATGATTTCACAACCTCACCGATGACCCTGCCAACGACGGACATTCGGCGACGAACGCATTCATACTGGTCACTTCTTTTCAGCAAACTACATACATAGTCGAGAATCCTAGAATCAACAGGACAAGCTGCCAATGAAACAACAAGGAGGACAGAAAGGTGTGAGGGGAGGGTGGGAAAGGAGGAGAGGGAGTGGAATGGACGCCAGAGGAGGGTGAACAGCAACAAAGCACATACTTTGGCTTCAGACGCATTTCTGCTCGACTCGTAATACAAGTTTCTTTCCAGTATGTACAGGCAGTTCTAACGATACTATCATTTGGTGAAATATCAGTTTAAGAACAGATTCTGTAACAAGTGCTAGTACATGGTACATTTTGTCCCGAACACGTGTACAAGCACACATATTTACACACGTGTCTACGCGCACCCACAAGCATACACACTCTGTCTAAAACATAAAATCCAGAACTCTCTGTCAATTATTTCTTAAAACATGCCTGGAATACAAGCAAAATGTTTTGGGCAGTAAAGTGTAGTGCACAAGGGAATACCTGCTTTCTTTTGCTATGAAAATCTATCCCCCCAAAAAAAACGTAGACGGACATAAAAAGACAACTGCGACAAAAAAAACCATAAAACCTTACAGCTATAATTGTATGTACATTAAAGTTACCGTAACAGCTGGCAGCGAGAAGTAACAAGTGTTGCTGGGTCATTCAGGTTCTGACAGTTTACTCTGAATTATCAGCACACCTTCTGTGGTACAGTACAACACACGTCTGTCAGTCAACTTCACAGCATAGCCAGGGACAGTGGCAAACAGAAAAATATCCCGAAACCTTTACCTGGCATGAACATGATGAAAGGAAAGCAAAATGAATAGATACTGACGATGGAATCATATTCCTTTTTTTTTTTTCAACTAAATACTCCTTGAACAAATTACGAAGAGAAACGACATACATCCCCACAGACTGAGAATATTTGGTGTATGCGTGGCTACAACTCGACGACGCTCAAAAGTCTACTTTGGCAAAAAGCGGTCTGTTCGAAAAAAGGTAACGGCAACAAAGCCCCCTTCACTTGCCTAACATTCCTCAGTGACCAGCTCACAGTCCCTGATTCAACCCAAACGACATGGGCACAGGCGGCGGTTGCTGCATCAGGCCGAAGCGTTGCTTCTGCTTGCGCTGCTCGTTCATCTGAAAATCAGCCAACCACAGACGTCAGGACTGCCAGAAAACACACTGGTCAAATGGAGAGTTCAGGGACAGGTTCAAACATGTAGCTTCTTTTTTTAAGGCAGAGGATCTGAACATGTTATGTAACTCTGATGATCCATCTCCATCCCTGTGGTCTGTATAAACTATGTTCCTATCATAGTACATTCTCTGTACAATCTCTGGACAAATGTGGTAAATAAATATTATCATCTCTCCCCTCTTCTCCCCAGCTTCCCTACCCTCCAGCGCACATGCACAAACTGATCAATGATTTTAACCAGTCAATCTCCCATCTGTCACCCCCCCTCCCCCTCCCCAAACTTACAACTACACACATCTTGAGGCTGACCTGTGCTTTGAGCTCCATCTGTTGCTGGGATTGTGCCCCCCCCCCCCCCCCCCCCCCCCCCCCCCCCCCCAAAGGCTAACCTGTTCTTGAGCTCCAGTTTCTCGAATAGTGTCCCGTCCCCCACCCCCCCAATACACCCCACCCAGAGGCTGACCTGTTCTTTGAGCTCCATCAGTTGCTGGGACAGCGTCTGCACCAGACGGTTGGTGGAGTCCAGCTGCACCTGAAGGTTCCGCAGCTCGTTCTGCTCCCCTTCCGTCTCCTCCGCCGTCAGCGACATGGCCCGCATCCTGGGGAACCAATCCAGGTTCCGATCCTGCACCGGAGCAACACCCCGTCACAAAAGACGGAAAGAAAGGGGGATAACTACCAGCGAAGCAAAATCACCAGGTCTGGGCAAGGCTTCTGGTGAGATGCAAGAGTTTAAAAAAACACACAGAAAGGGTTCCTTTTAATAGAACAGTCTGAATATTTTCAACCGCAATAAAACATTTAACAAATGTTTAGAAACTGTTGCATATACAGGAAGAGCAACCGTACACAGCAGAAATGACACAGCGGGAAATGAAGACATATATTTCTGGGGAATGATCGTGTTGATGCATGTTTTAGGGACATCACTGATCATGAATTGAAACAAAAATGTGTTTTGGGAGAAGGAAGGCAGTGCAAGGGGAGGAGGAGGGAGGAGGTGAGGGGAGGAGGTAGAAGGTGGAGTGTACTACAGTCTGTGTCTATACTAAAAGAGCCACATACCAAGTCACATTTTCTCAATCTGATGGAGTAAATTGCATGCACACACACACATACACACACACACACACACGTGTATACAGACACGTTATCACACAGTGTGCATAACTCCTGACAGATAATCTCCCTCTGTCATACAATTCAACAATGCACGTTCTTGTTATTCCATGCCATCAATTCTTGACAGCATCTCTACCATTACCGATCAATGCACTTGTTTATCTGCATACTTACCTGGATCATTCCATGAACCAAACTCTCCGGAAGACCCACCTGTGCCACACCATATGCACACCTGTCAGCAGAGAACACCTACCTTGATCATTGAATGCACGTAACTCTCCGGCCCAGTGAACTCAGTGGAGTCCTTGACATTGACCAAAACAATGAAGAACAGGTAATGCCACATGTTGTGCTCCGACTTGATGTGCTCTTCAAACGACACAGAGCGGTTGTCAAACTTCTCACGCTCCAGACCTGCACACCACACAGACCAGATTTACTCACTCTCTCTTCTCCGAACAGCCGGGATCTTTCAAATCATTTTTCCATAAAACATTTTCAGTATACACGTATACATGCTTACTCACTGCAATATAAGACAAGCTGGAATTCCTCTCTCATTCAAAATAGAAACAGTCTAAAGCAAAAAGACCTAATCAAAGACGAAAATATTTCTCCATAAGATACATTCAGTATACTCATGTACATGTTGGCTCATTGCCAAATGAAACTGTCTTCAATTCTTCTCTCATTCAAAATAAAACAGCCTAAAGCAAAGGGACCAAATCAAAAGACAGAAGATAGCAACAGTTATGTGCAGCTATCAAGGGAAATGGTGAAGACAGAATCTCTAGCTAAGGTAGGTTACAAACCAACTCCGCACTTATACCATACTCTGAAAACAGCCATGGTAACGTCAAGTAAAAAGTATCATTTTCACACAATACGTCACTTCTAACTTACTGAAGACAGTATGTACGCAAACTTTTCAAGGTTTCCTTACCGCAGATGAAACAGGTATTGCGTAGTAGAATTTCATCTTTCTGCTGCTTTTCACTCCTCAGGTCGGCGAAAGTGTCGATGATGACACCAAAGATAAGGTTGAGGACGATAATGATGACGATGAAGAAGAACAGCAGATCATAAATCACTCTGGCAATGAACAAGGGCTCCTGAAATCAACAGGTGGGACGCTTCAATGTCAAGTTTCTGTTTTTGTCCTTTTCCTTTTAAAATAACACTGCAGCTACTGTCTTAGCCACTATGACCGATATATCCTAAGGGGGAGCAATACTCTTCTTCCTCAGTATCTATTGGAATAGGGAAGAAGGGTAGCATAACATTTGCCTGTACATTTCATCAACACTACCCACAGGGCAGCTGCTTGGAAATCAGCAAGGTGCCCTAACAGTTTTCTTTTCCCTGTTCACAAGACGCTGAGCAGTGCTCTGAAAAGATACATGACAGCCATGTGCACCACACAGCTCACTAGGAAACGCACACACACAAAAAAAGAAGAAAAATGCAGGAAACAAGATTGATTGAACTCGGCACAAACTTTGCAGTCAGACATGGCGAGTTCAAACCCTGTTGGTGCCAACATCAAATTTTGCCATTTTCACTGCCTATCTTAATATTGTTCTGGTGGATGACAGTGCAGTGCAAGAGAAGTCACCTGTGCCCTCTAACCTGGGATTATTATTCCCCACCTGCTGTGTCACCTTTAGTGTATATGAATGTTAGCCTGAATGTAACCGACTGTCTAACAGATGAGAACGTTCTTCCTACTGAGACAAGCCCTAACAGCAGAAAAAAAAAGGAAAACATCAGCGACACACAAGAAACTGTGGTCATGAGGTTTCCCCACGATGAGTAACTAGAAATCTGGAAAATCACAAACAATACCATGGTTCGTGTCTTCTGATCATTACCAGTCTTTCACCAGTTCAGATGACGAAAAATAGTGAGAAAAATATCAGCCACCAGTACTGTGTACCAGTTTAATTTTCATCTGACTGATGTTAGCGGTTGGAATGTGGACAACTGCGTTCCTGATTGTTATCACCAGGATGCAGTTTTGCTTGACCTCTTTGCTTTTGCCAAGTTGGCCATAAATGACTGAAAAATTGCTACAATGATCACTGAATACAACACATTGCATTGTGATAGAAACACACATTCAGATGCTGATATGGGGATGTTTAAAATTCCACTGCAGAGCATAAACTACATACTGCAGAGCATCCTAAAACACTGGAGGATGTCACCGACATGAATGATTTACACTAAATGTGCAAAACACGACTGTCCTTTTCTGTTTGAAATGTCTGCATGTGCGCACACACACACACTCCCTCAGCACCTTCACAGTCCTATAACAGTTGTGTCGCAGGGGTGTCTTGACAAACATCTGGGCAGTACAGAGATCCCCACAGCTCTAACTCCCTCATTCATGACGACCACAGCAGATGTGCTGGACACAGTTTGTTCCCCTCTCTATGTCTCTCTCTCACACACACACACAAACAATTGTATACCAGACCCAAACTTAAAAGTCCGAGCGAAATCCATGAAATGAAAATCTAGAAAGTTCCTATCTGCATATTCACCATTACATGAATATGAAAGACCCAAATAAATTATGGTTAAAACCATAAACCTTCATCTGGCTTATACATGTGTTACCTCTATGCTGAGTATACAGACTCTTTTGAGGGTTCTTATGACAAACTCAAGGGTATGAATCTGAGTATACAGACTCTTTTGAGGGTTCTTGTGACGAACTCAGGGTATGAATCTGAGTATACAGACTCTTTTGAGGGTTCTTGTGATGAACTCAAGGGTATGAATCAGCGAGTCTGAGAGTTGGAGTTAGGATCAGATACATACACCAGGCTTGATTATCTCATAACTGCTATTGGTGTACTTTTCAACAAAAATAAGTACATCTCCTACGAAGAGTGTTTACACATCTTCCAGTTTTCATAAAAGTAGAGGGGGAGAAGGAAGGTTGTTTCAAAGTGGGGGGGGTGTGGGTGGGTGGGTGGGGGGGGGGGGGGATGCAGCATTCGTCGTTTCCATGTTCACAGCACGTGTCTCTTTTTTTCCAGATTGCAGCTCCCTGATCTTACATTCACTACAGGACAAATGGTTCTAACGCATATTACTTTGAAACCTGATCATTTTATCAACACACCTAGGCTCAAATCCACACTTTCTCACTTTTTTTTTCTTTTTTTTTTTTTTTTTTTGGGGGGGGGGGGGGGGGGGGGGGGGGGGGGGGGGGGGGGGGGGGGGGGGGGGATATTTCAGGTCATGTTATCAAAGAAGCAGACACAATCTGACACAAATTCACTTCCAGAAGTTTGTGTTGTGGATCTTTAGTCAAAACCCCTCTCATGGTTATCTCTGCAGGGCAAGAATTTCATTTCTAGCTTTTTTCCCCATTTGTTTTTCTTATTTGTTTATTTTAGTTCGTTGTGTTCATATTTTTGCCAAACCTGTACAAAATAGCAGCAAAATCGTTTGGTGAACAGGTCTGATACACACATATATTGTGTACACACACATACACACACACTTTACACTACACAACACAACACAACACAACACAACACAACACAACACAACACTACACAACACTACACTACACACACACACACACACACACACACACACACACACACACAGTGATCAAGAGTTACCCTGCTGCTTGGTTTACGCAGAACATCGCGATGCCCCCCCCCATTGCGGAGTCCCTGGTTGAGGTGGTGACGATGCACATGATGAGGGAGTCACAGGCCCGCTGCTTGTCTTCATCCTCATCCCCATCTCCAACCAGTCGGCTCCCAAAGTCCAGCATTCCTGACACAAACACCAAGTTTAAACTTGCACTGAACTTACAATTACGTCCCCTTAACTTCCACCACAGAGGGTGCGCTGTACTGGTCAGCGAAAGCAACCGCCTCCAAATTTCATTTTAATACACGCTTGAAAATGATCAGTAATGCATTGAATTTTGTTTTATCCACAGTGTTACTCCACAGATAAACCGGAAATCAGTCAGAACTTAAGTTTTCAAAACATGTAGAACACACAATCCCTCAGGCCAGAAACAGCTGAATCACATGCACACCAAACACAGACTGGCTTCTTCTGACAAAGAGGCTATTACTACCTGATGATGTATAGTCTAGGGAATATCAAGGTGTCTTTCCAAAAATTTTTAAGTTTCCCAACTACTGATCCAGAAATGTTCACCTAAAAAGAAAGAAAAGATGCATGAATCTAGAAAATTTTAAAAAAATTGTGCGTCTGGGGGTGGGGGGGGGGGTGGGGGGGGAGCGCTGGAGGTGAAGTCTCAAAGCTACCGGATGTACGGGCAGTGACCTAACGGAGATTAAACATGTGCAGGGCATGTCATGTAGGAAGGTGGAGCCATCCCTCTTCCTCTGCCACCTTTACCTTTTTGAATCAGGTATCTAATCACCGCTGGGTGGACAGACAGGGTTTTCATGCCGTAAAAATCCAACCCACCAGTGGTTAGCCACTTCAATATAATTCTTTAAATGTACAATACATTTACTGAACGTTCACACTAGAAGCTGGTATAGTTTTCAAAAGTCATGGATGAGTACAACTGAATATACCGTACACACAGAGACAGGCAGGCAAGGATTGAACATTTGTTATGTTGCAAATGAAAATCACGAATGAGACACAAAATGAGGTTAAAATTCAATCAAGAAAGAGATAATTCATTTGTCTCTGAAGTGTGCTCGTTTGAACTCGGAAGCAACACTATATGATGATACCATGTATTTAATACAAATACAGATTAATCTTAAACCATGACTGCGACTTATCCATTACTTTTGCAAGCAAAGTAACCATTTTTTT
>JADBJO010009025.1:52500-88496 GCA_016801955.1 Conus betulinus | reverse complement strand
GTCCCATGTACGGGTGATGGTGGAAGATGAGATATAGATTTTTTTGAGAGAGACCTAGCAAAGCAAACGAGGCTTGGAAGACAGGGCCAACTCCTGAAACAGGCCTCGTGAGCCTCCATTGACCTTCTTGTGACCTGCATATCCCACGATTACCAGTTTGATTTATTGGTTTTTTTCTTTTTTTCACTGTATTCCCCAAGGAGGTGTTTAGTTTTCTTATGACTTCAAGTAATGATGCAAATACTGTTTATTTCATCATACCTTACTTGTATCATTATCACTAACAACCAACGTCAGATGAATTATAGTAACTCCACAACTTGCATATATATTACACATGCGCGCGCACGCACACACACCCACACAGAGCAATTAAGGAAGAGATCCAATTACTCTTATCATGTCAGAGAATGGTTATCTGGAAAAATGTGTTTGCGTCTCCTTCAAGTCTCATAAATACACAGAAAAGAAAAATATTTGTCTCCATATTGACATAATAGATAAAAGTGCATCACCGAGAGAATTCTTTCTACCATTTCACAGAGTTATTTAATTTCTAACAAGTGTTGATTTTCCTTTAATCAAATTCACAAAATACATCAGATTTGCTTTAACAGAATTCCAGAGAGAAGATTTCCAATGCAAAGCCTCAACACGAATTTTATACAATAAAGCACACCTGCAGAAATCATTGAAAGCAAAAAAAAAAACAATGAAAAAAATATGATTCAAGTTACAAATTAATGATGACCGCAGGCATAGCCAAAAAAAAAAAAAAAAAAGAAAGAAGAAAAGTAGTGTTTTGTTGTTTTAATTTGGCAGTTCATTCTTCCAACATTATTTCCATGATTATGTCATATTAGTCGTCGCTTTGCTTTGTGGGTGTTTGATGTGACAATATCTCAATGAAATCTGCGCCATGTTCCAATGGTGCAGATTGAATGAAGCACAAAGCCTTGGCACAACTGTTTTCAAAGTCCCCGTTTTCTCAGTATGCTTCAAGAAATGCTAATACTGAAATACCCACATGTTTTAGCATCTTAAACTGTATCAATTCCATCATAGGCTTTTTCTGTTTGTTTTTTAAAAACAAAAATAAGCCTCTGTGCTATACGCCCCGCCTCAGAGTTTAGCAAGCGCCTGATCTGCTGACTAGTTTAAAAGTTCCTTTTTTTTTTTTCAATCATTTGTTCATATTCAAACAAATGACACCAATCCATACTTCGAAAGCAAAAGCAACGGCATTACTTGGGAATCAACACTGGCTAGGCAAATTGCCCTGTATACAGTCGCATCCCGCACTAGGATGAAATTTAACTCTGAATTTGAGGCTTTTCCCACAATGAGCCCATAATGTAGCACCATGTCCGTGTAGTAACCGGCCAGCCAGGTTATAATACTTTTGCACACGCAGCATAAAGAAACTATTTCCAAAACTGGCCACAGATAGGTTTTCTTTTTTCAAGGCAAAAGCGGTGAAAGATGCTCTCATCGGCCACATAAATCAGCACTAAACCAGACAGGCCTACCCAAGAGAAAAAATGACGTAGCAGGTCAGGAAGCCGAATTTTTTGTACTCTCACAAATGTTGATGCTGTGTCAGATTTACCTTCACAAAACACCACACACTCGTACTTGCTGCTCTTCAAACTTGCAGAAAAAATATGGCGCCTAACATTTTGCACACCATATTTGTGCAGTTTAGTTTCTTCCCATGGCTAAGAGTTAAAACTTCTAATCTGTTGTTGACGTTATGCAGCAAGTGAGGCTGACCGAGTCTCTGGCTATGTACTGGCCCCATGAAAACCCTTGCCCATTCAGAGCTGATTTACAACAGGCCTACTCGTTTAAATCTCAAGAATGAAGCATTCTTTCAGAGATCATAATCGTTATGTTTCCTTCCCACAGGTGAATGCCTAGAGCGATAAGAGAACATGCTTTTACTACTAAAGCCATGATTCCTCTACTTTCGACAGTATATAATGCAAACAGTATATATGCAATCTCATTGCCAAGACACGCAGGTTTTTTTGTCTCATTTATTCATGGTGCACATCATACAAATAATTCAACCATATGCAACTTGTTCCTATGCAATGTGTTTTTTTAACCATGTCTTGGCTTCATGTCACTAGCACTCTTTCTCAGACATTCCACATTTTGCTGTCGCTCTTTTCAATGCTCTGCTTGACAAAGGACATACATCTTAAATACCAAAATAGGCTAGAAATCATCCATTCATAATCTCTTAACCAGAATTATATACATTTTTCAGAATACACTCCATGAGAACACTAGAAATTATACCACCAAGAATTGGAATGCTTAGACTGAGGGGGAAAAAAAAAAAAAAAAAAAAAACAAAGCATAGACTTGGACATAGCAGATTCCTTCCAAGCTGTGACGCAGATTCCTTCCAGCTGTGACCCAGACAAAAGTCTCTGCAAACCGGGCTGGGATTACGCATACAATGTGGAGCTCGACTTTCATGACACATTCAGCTCTGACTGCATTGCTTATACCACTCTTGGACACAATACACACTGAAAGAACCATCACCATGTGAGAGGAAAACAGCTGATATAATAATGCTGAGATGGAACAGCTTTGCAGCCTTGCCAATTCAGAGAGCCAGCATGCTTTCTTTCCCCTCTCTCTCATAATCTTTTTCTTTTTTTTTAAAAACTGTAAAGCATAACTTTTTGTCAAAACAAAAAAACTTGTGTTATGAAATACACTTGTAACTGTTTTATCAATACAAAAAATAACTGCACCACTCCTCCCCCTGACATTACAAGGAAAGGTTAAGCCTTACCACAATAAAAGGATTGTGAATCGAACAAGTTTCCTCTGTGAAATTAGATGATAGCTGAAAGAACATGGCCACATGGACTCAAAACCCTTTCCACAAGGGCAGGTCCTCTCTTGCAGACCAGATCCACAATCCCAGTAAAGTTGTCCCCTTCACGGCAACGAAAACCCAAAAGCTACAGAGCAGGGAAGAAATTTGTACTCTGCTATCCACAGCCAGTCCTCAATAATACGAAACTGACGGCCTAACCAATATTAAGTTCACTCTAATGTCTACCAGTTCATGTTAAACACTAGTCAACTCCCACCACTCCGAGCCGAAATGGGCCAAACAGTATGAACAAAAAACCGCGACATCCAGTTACTGCCATGCCCACATCCTTTCTCTCTCCATCCAGCATGCACACTTTGCGCAATCCCTCTTCAGCTGAGCTGCCTAAATCTTTGTCAAAAGACTAGGCGTAAAGATACCTTGGAGCTGTTGCCATTTGCTATGATCATTCCTCATTCAGCCTCCGACACATCACCATGGTGCAACTGTCAATTCCACCACTATACGAGAAGGTACAACATTGCTGCCGGTCCTGCCCAGGTCCGGAGTCACCAATCTTGGCACCCACACAGATGGACTTCCAGATCAGACCACAAATGATTTCTTTCAGTCCTCCTAACCAAAATATGCTTAAATAAGGCTCCTTGCAATCCACTGCAATCCAAAAATGTAGCAAGGCAGGCCTGTCAATACTATGACCATTGCTTTGACACGTCTATAAACATGAAAAAGTGAATCCAGACAGAGGTAAAGGGAGATCAGTAACAAATATGTACTGGGTGCTTGTTTCTACACAAGCACCACACATCATTTGTTTTTTTTTTGATAATAACTCGCTGTTCCATAATCCTTGGCAAGAACCTGGAAGGCAGGTTCAACAGAAGTGTGCATAATCTGTTTAGTGGCTGATATACCACCCCCTTTCAAAGTCTACAATGAAGAATAAAACTTCACAGAGAACAGCCTTGAGCAGGCATTTTCCAGTTGAAACCAGTAAAACTTCTCCATGTCCTGACCATTGAGAACATTGATGAGATAACACAAAAAAAAAAAAAAAAATGTACAAGCAGAAATCGTTAAAATCTCATCATCTTTTTCCACCACACACATTCACAAGCACATTCACACAGCACAATTGCATATGTCAACAAGTTTTTTCAGGTACATACATGTGAAGCTGAGGGGCACATGCAATATTTCTAAAAAAAGAAAGGCATTGAATAGCACCTCCTTCGTTCCCTACTACCCCCCCCCCCCCCCACACAACCATTTCACCCCCCCCCCCCCCCCCCCCCCCCCCCCCCCCCCCCCCCCCCCCCCCCCCCCCCCCCCCCCCCCACCCCCCCCACCCCTGTGCCCCCCACCCCCCCCCCCCAGACACCCGCTCCTCTCCAATATCCCTCTTTCCCCTCTGCCCTGACACATCCTACTTAATGGTGTCCCGACTCTCCAATACAAAAACCATTCACACTCTGTGTTTGTGTATATATTCATATCACAATTTATGCAAAGTATCTATATATATATATCACATACCCCATTACCCATCTCACTTCTTTTTACTCCATTAAACAAAGGATGCCAGATAATGGGTTAACAAAAACTTAATTACTTTGAATGAAAAATAGTATATCCGGATTTACAATGCAATGTACTTAAACCGACAGCAGTTCCTTATACTGCATTCAACTTTGTACTTATCTGCATGGAACAAATTTAAGAAAAGAAAATGATGTCTGCATTCATGTTGTATCTATCTCAAATGTCAATGAAAAAAAATTGGGCAAAAAAAAACGAAGAAAAAAAATGGAAAGGGAAACTTGGATTCCTAGATATGGTGGAAAGCAATATCAAAGCTGCCAGTCATTCAAAAAAAACCCTGTAGCCTATCTTTCCAATCTGTTATCAAATTCTGTTAATGGCCAAGGACGGATAGATTTTTTAAAATTCAGATATCTGATATGAAACCAGTTCACTTTTCCTCTCATGCCATGCTTACCACTAACTTGTTCAAATAAAATGCCCAAACATTTCAATAAATCGCTGAACACGTCTTTCATAAAGCCAACCACTGGCAAATATTAAACATTTTTCAAGAATCGAGACGCCACAGAGCAAACTCACCCAGACCCCAACTTCTTTACCATACTCATGCTGTGAATGGCTTAAAAAAAAAAACCAAAAAAAAAAAAAAAAAAAATAGCATAGCATCACTCTATGAACCCCATCCTACTGAACCACCTTCTCAAAACTAGCTGGGGAGATCACAGACATTACAATCATTCCTATTCCTGTTGACCAGTCAGCAACAGAACGGCAGGCAACACTGGCTGATCATGCACTAAACCTCAACCTTTTTCTCATTCTGAAACCACGCACCAGTCATTCCCACTGCAAGCCCACATGCCAGGAAGGCAAGGGGGAGAGAAATCCCTTCCATGCCTTCCCTCAAATGGCACATGTGCATCTTGTACATGTTGACCAACAAACATCAGCAAAGGGACACACTAGCCCCCACCTAGAAAGCAGCATCTGGATCATTCAGCACTTGATTTATACACTCGGTCTGCTCCCGTACCCTCACTTTCACCCCACAAATCACTGCACTCCTTTCCACATTACCCCATACCAATTCGCAAACTGCAAATAAGCAGCCCACATAGTAAAATCAATGTAACGCTTGCTTTATCATCATCCACAATGAAACATATCTGTAGAATTTCATTCTGAATGAATGCCAAACACATCAATTCATCAAGGAGAAGGGGGAAATGACGTTCTTTAAAAGTATATTTCATGATCACATCATCAGTAATTAATAAGAGCATTTCGACAGCAAGAAGGCCAGACAGTTTTGTGGGACATGTGGAAGAGGGGTTTCCTTCTATAGCACATTTTTTTTTTCTCTTTAAAGGTACGGAGAAAAAGCACAAAATGCCCCCAAGAGAGCATAGAATATAAAACTGTTAGAATAAATAACATGAATAACTAAATAAATATAAAAAATCATGCAGATGGTCGCTGAAAGAGTCGACGCTCATTTCCCTTGTTTCCTGGGGTACAGCCTTGACAGACCCAAACATCTAGACAGCCTGGTTGTAAATTCCTCCTGTGAGGACTCAAAGCCTGCCACAGTCAAGACAAAATGAAGTCAAAGCCTCTTTTCACCCAGTTCCAATCACTTTCAACGCACCCACTGGCCATGGCCTGGCTTCTAATGGGTCATTAATGGTCCAATTGCACCTTCACATTAACACCCTTTATGGCATGGGACCACATAGCAGGAAGGGAATGGAGAGAGACACTACCTTCAACACAGAACCAGATGAAGCCAAACCATGCAGGTGGTACTATCATTGGCTCAAGTGGTGTTGCCCTCTTTTGCTTCAACGTTTACTGAACTATTTCTCTTCCGAAAACCTCCCCAGCGCCCCCCCTGTTCGGACCAGAGGATCTCGCTCTCTTAAAGCATTTCAATTCCGAGTTAGATTTACTGTGATATCAATCAGAACAAAAATATCCCCACATGAATAATCCAATCATAGACCACTACCCACGAACACTGAACTTCTTAAAACGATTCTTTTAGTAAAGGCAAACCATCATGGCCCAAGCAAATACTGCGCCTTCACCTTCCATCATCGGATGGAGGCCACATTAGGAGGCGCAGAGTTTGAGTTACACAACTACTGTCAATACGATTCATTTTGTTACCCCGGCATCACACAACCTGAAACAGAAAAAAAAATCTAGTAGCAGCGATGTAGCCCCTCTCTTTCCCCCAAATGTCTTTCAGTGTGTGTGTACATTCATAACCCCTGACAAGGGATCTGTATCAGATTCAATCAAAAGATACACCACACACACCAGGCAACGCCTGCCTAGATCAGGCAACAAGAATCACCAGACCACACAGAATGTCCCTCTACAGTCTCCTGTCGGTGGGGTGGTGACTGGACTTTCCCTTTCAAGCTCCTCACTCCCCGGTTTGGGGGTGGATGTTATTCTCCGTTTCTACAAAAAAAAAAAAAAAAAAAAAAAAAAAAAAAAAAAAAAAAAAAAAAAAAAAAAAAAAGAACCCCACACACGGTCCTGTCCTGACAGTCCCCCAGTCCCCAGTCCATGGTATGACCCAGCACACGGCCTTGCCTGTCGCAAGCAAACACCTACGGAAGAGACCAGCGTCTCAACAGTGCACTCTGTTATTTACAGGCGCAGAACGGAGAAAAAAAAGACAACACAAGCTCCCCCCCTCCCAAAGAACAGGCATGTAATGTTTGTATGCCATGGCTGGTCAGCTCATGTTAGTATCACAACTGCGTGCTGTTTGTGCACACGTCATCTCTCATGACCAGTCAGAGTCTGGAGCCTGGCCGCAGAGCGTGTCACTATGCCAGAGGGAGGGTGGGAAGTTGTTCACTTCTCCCATCTCATTCACTGTTGTCCATTGTGGGTTGTATGTGATTTTGCCCACCACGCGCAATTCGATGGGTTGCTTGCAAAACAAAAAAATCATTGGCAATCTGCA
Organism: Conus betulinus; assembly: GCA_016801955.1. Taxonomy (NCBI): domain Eukaryota; kingdom Metazoa; phylum Mollusca; class Gastropoda; order Neogastropoda; family Conidae; genus Conus; species Conus betulinus. Next base: position 81,105 of record JADBJO010009025.1, on the reverse strand, counting down.
CTGATTTCACAATGTAAGAGGTAAGTATTGCTCTCTCCCACCTTCTCTCAACACAACAATCTGAGTAGTAAAGATTGTACTACCCAAATGAGATGTTACCAAAAAATCCAGAAAATAATTATAGTAACCACACCCGAGATGGAACGAGAAAAAAAAACTACATTCCCACCATAGCACATGTCCCCAACCCCCCATTCAAACACACCCATGCACTCTCTCTCTCTCACCCATTCTCAATATGCACATTATCTTTCACTTTATCTACTGTGAGACCCAAACTAGCAGCTGTACATTCATTGCAGCAAACATTGCATCAGAAACAGTCCACAAGCATCATTCCCTTCAGCATCAGTCACTGGACCTATAACAGAAAAAGAGAAAAGTCGCAAGGCAATGTTTAACACTTGACCAATATCTGTTGAAAGAAAACGATGTTATATTTCCTGCCAAAGACATACCTTGAGGGATTGTGACACTGATGGCCTGTGTGAGGTTGCCAGTGTTCATTGCAGGAATGAGGTTACTGAGGGAGACTCCAGTGTCAAATGGAATGACTGCAACACACACACACAAATGAGATCACAACTGGTCCTTGCACAAAGGCCTGTAAAACTATGCCATGTGGAGTCCCAACCCTGAAACTGAGCTGCTGCTGTTTTGGACTGGAATCCTAAACTGAACCTAAACCTGAAAATTATCAGGAAACGATGCAATCCAAATACAATACATTGATATCCAGCTCAACAATGCCCACACCAATACACCAGATATTCAATTACAATGCCCACACCAACACCCAGATATTCAATTACAATGCCCACACCAACACACCAGATATCCAGCATAATGCCCACACCAACACACCAGATATCCAACAATAATGCCCACACCAACACACCGCTTAGATATCTAACAATAATGCCTCCACCAACACACCTGATAACCAACAATAAAGCCCAAAACCCAACACACCAGAAATCCAACAATAATGCCCACACGAACACACCCACATATCCAGCAAGAATGCCCACACACCAACACATCAGACAATCCGCTACAATGTCCACACAAACTCACCACAGATATCAAGCTACAATACCTGCACCTACACACCACAGACATCCAGCTTCAATGCCCACACCACAGACATCCAGCTACAATGCCCACACCAACAGACATAACCAAGCTACAATGTCCCACACCAACACGGACATCCAGCTACAATGCCCACAACAACACGACATCCAGCAACAATGCCCACACCAACACGGACATCCAGCTACAATGCCACACACCTACACACCACAGACATCCAGCTACAATGCCCCACACCAACACGGACATCCAGCTACAATGCCCACACCACACGGACACATCCAGCAACAATGCCCACACCAACACGGACATCCAGCTACAATGCCCACACCAACACAGACATCCAGCTACAATGCCCACACCTACAACCCACCACAGACAATCCAGCTACAATGCCCACACCAACACGCCACCAACATCCAGTTACAATGCCCACACCCACCACGCCACCAACATCCAGCTACAATGCCCACACCTACACGCCACCAACATCCAGCTACAATGCCCACACCTACACACCACCACACATCCAGCTACAGTGCCCACACCAACACAGACATCCAGCTACAATGCCCACACCCAACACAGACATCCAGCTACAATGCCCCACACCAACACGGACATCCAGCAACAATGCCCACACCAACACACCACAGACATCCAGCTACAATGCCCCACACCAACACACACACAGACATCCAGCTACAATGCCCACACCAAACACACCACAGACGTCCAGCTACAATGCCCACACCACACAACGTCCAGCTACAATGGCCAGACCAAAGACATCCAGCTACAATGTCCACACCACAGACATCCAGCTACAAGGCCCACACCACCAAGACATCCAGCTACAATGCCCACACCAACACACACCACAGACATCCGGCTACAATGCCCACACCAACACAGCACAGCGACATCCAGCAACAATGCCCACACACCACCACAGACATCCAGCATACAATGCCCCACACCAATACAGACATCCAGCTACAACGCCCACACCAAACACAGACATCCAGCTACAAACGCCCACACCAAAACACCACAGATATCCAGCTACAATGCCCACACCAACACAGACATCCAGCTACAACGCCCACACCAACACAGACATCCAGCTACAACGCCCACACCAAAACACCACAGACATCCAGCTACAATGCCCACACCAACACAGACATCCAGCTACAACGGCCCACACCAAAACACCCACAGACATCCAGCTACAACGCCCACACACCAACACCGACATCCAGCTACAATGCCCAAACCAACACACCACAGATATCCAGCTACAATGCCCAAACCACACACCACAGACATCCAGCTGCAATGCCCACACCACAGACATCCAGCTACAATGCCCACACCACACCACAGACATCCAACTACAATGCCCACACACACCACATGCATCCAGCTACAATGCCCACACCACCACAGACATCCAGCTACAATGCCCACACCACCATAGACATCCAGCTGCAATGGCCCACACCAACACGCCACAGACATCCAGCTACAATGCCCACACCACCACAGACATCCAGCTACAATGCCCACACCAACACAGACATCCAGCTACAACGCCCACACCAACACAGACATCCAGCTACAATGCCCACACACCACCATAGACATCCAGCTGCAATGGCCACACCAACACGCCACAGACATACAGCTACAATGCCCCCACACCACCACAGACATCCAGCTACAATGCCCACACCACCATAGACATCCAGCTGCAATGGCCACACCAACACGCCACAGACATCCGGCTACAATGCCCACCACCACCAGACATCCAGCAACAATGCCCACACCAACACGCCACAGACATCCAGCTACACAATGCCCACACCAACACGCCACAGACATCCAGCTACAATGCCCACACCAACATGCCACAGACATCCAGCTACAGTGCCCACACCAACCACAGACATCCAGCTACAATGCCCACACCAACCCACAGACATCCAGCTACAATGCCCACACCACTACAGAGACATCCAGCTACAATGCCCACACCACCACAGACATCCCAGCTACAATGCCCACACCACCAGACATCCCAGCTACAATGCCCACACCACCACAGACCATCCAGCTACAATGCCCATACCACCCACAGACATCCAGCTGCAATGGCCACACCAACACACCACAGACATCCATCTACAATGCCCACACCAACAAACCACAGACATCCAGCTACAATGCCCACACCAATACAGACACCCAGCTACAATGCCCACACTAACACAGACATCCAGCTACATACCCACACCAACACATCACAGACAGCAGCCAGCTACAATGCACCCACCAAAACACCAGATATCCAGCCATAATGCCCATACCAACATACCAGATATCCAGCTTTATGCCCACACTAAACACACCAGATACCCAGATACAATATAATGCCCACACCAACACACCAGTTATCCAGATACAAGCCTACATAATGTCCTGCCATACCCACACACACCACACAGCATATATCAACACTACATACAGACAGCAATGCCTATAAAACTGTACACAGATACACAGCTACAAGCTACCCACAGTACAAGGCCTTACAAACTACCAGACAATCAGCCTACAATACCCACACCGTACAGACACAATGCCACACACACACACACACACCACACACACCACAGCTACATTACAGTTTCAAAATGCTATACAAACTACTCAGATCTTTAGCTACAATACCCACACCAGACATACAGCCACAATGCCCACACCAGCACACCACATATCCAGCTATAATGCCCACATCAACACACCAGACATCCAGCTATAATGCCCGTACCAACAGATCTGATATTCCACTATAATACCCACACCATCATGCCAGATATTCAGCTATAGTGCCTACACCAACACACCACAGATATCCAGCTACATGCCCACACAAACACACCAAACACCAGCTATAATGTCAACACCAGCACAAACTGACATGCAAGTTATTTTCAATGCCCACACCAACACATCAGACATACAGCTACAATCTCCCACACTAACACACCAACAGACATACAATGCCCACACCAACATGCCAGAAAATACAGCTACAATGTCCACACCAACATGCAGACATACAGCTACAATGCCCACACCAACATGCCAGACATGCAGCTACAATGCCCACAAACTTGCATGTCAGTTGTGCTGGTGTTGACATTATAGCTGGATGTTTGGTGTGTTTTGTGTGTGGCATTGTAGCTGGATATCTGTGGTTGTGTTGGTGTAGGCACTATAGCTGAATATCTGGCATGATGGTGTGGGTATTATAGTTGGATATCAGATATGTTGGTACGGGCATTATAGCTGGATGTCTGGTGTGTTGATGTGGGCATTATAGCTGGATATGTGGTGTGCTGGTGTGGGCATTGTGGCTGTATGTCTGGTGTGGGTATTGTAGCTAAAGATCTGAGTAGTTTGTATAGGCATTGAAACTGTATGTAGCTTGGTGTGTGTGTGTGTGTGTGTGTGTGTGTGTGTGTGTGTGGGCATTGTGGCTGTACGTCTGGTGTGGGTATTGTAGCTGAATATCTGAGTAGTTTGTATAGGCATTGTAACTGTATGTAGCTTGATATATGTGTGTGTGTGTGTGTGTGTGGACATTATGGCTGGATGTCTGGTGTGTTGGTGTGGGCATTGTAGCTGGGTATCTGGTGTGTTAGTGTGGGCATAAAGCTGGATATCTGGTATGTTGGTATGGGCATTATGGCTGGATATCTGGTGTTTTGGTGGGTGCATTGTAGCTGGCTGTCTGTGATGTGTTGGTGTGGGTATTGTAGCTGGATGTCTGTGTTAGTGTGGGCATTGTAGCTGGGTGTCTGTATTGGTGTGGGCATTGTAGCTGGATGTCTGTGGTTTGTTGGTGTGGGCATTGTAGATGGATGTCTGTGGTGTGTTGGTGTGGCCATTGCAGCTGGATGTCTGTGGTGGTATGGGCATTGTAGCTGGATGTCTGTGGTGGTGTGGGCATTGTAGCTGGATGTCTGGTGGTGTGGGCATTGTAGCTGGATGTCTGTGGTGGTGTGGGCATTGTAGCTGGATGTCTGTAGTGGTGGTGGGGCATTGTAGCTGGATGTCTGTGGTGGTGTGGGCATTGTAGCTGGATGTCTGTGTTGGTGTGGGCACTGTAGCTGGATGTCTGTGGCATGTTGGTGTGGGCATTGTAGCTGGATGTCTGTGGCGTGTTGGTGTGGGCATTGTAGCTGGATGTCTGTGGCGTGTTGGTGTGGGCATTGTTGCTGGATGTCTGTGGTGGTGTGGGCATTGTAGCCGGATGTCTGTGGCGTGTTGGTGTGGCCATTGCAGCTGGATGTCTATGGTGGTGTGGGCATTGTAGCTGGATGTCTGTGGTGGTGTGGGCATTGTAGCTGTATGTCTGTGGCGTGTTGGTGTGGCCATTGCAGCTGGATGTCTATGGTGGTGTGGGCATTGTAGCTGGATGTCTGTGTTGGTGTGGGCGTTGTAGCTGGATGTCTGTGTTGGTGTGGGCATTGTAGCTGATGTCTGTGGTGGTGTGGGCATTGTAGCTGGATGTCTGTGGCGTGTTGGTGTGGCCATTGCAGCTGGATGTCTATGGTGGTGTGGGCATTGTAGCTGGATGTCTGTGGTGGTGTGGGCATTGTAGCTGGATGCATGTGGTGGTGTGGGCATTGTAGTTGGATGTCTGTGGTGTGGGCATTGTAGCTGGATGTCTGTGGTGTGGGCATTGCAGCTGGATGTCTGTGGTGTGTTGGTTTGGGCATTGTAGCTGGATATCTGTGGTGTGTTGGTTTGGGCATTGTAGCTGGATGTCTGTGTTGGTGTGGGGGCGTTGTAGCTGGATGTCTGTGGTGTTTTTGTGTGGGCGTTGTAGCTGGATGTCTGTGTTTGGTGTGGGCATTGTAGCTGGATGTCTGTGGTGTTTTGGTGTGGGCGTTGTAGCTGGATGTCTGTGTTGGTGTGGGCGTTGTAGCTGGATGTCTGTGTTGGTGTGGGCATTGTAGCTGGATATCTGTGGTGTTTTGGTGTGGGCGTTGTAGCTGGATGTCTGTGTTGGTGTGGGCGTTGTAGCTGGATGTCTGTATTGGTGTGGGCATTGTAGCTGGATGTCTGTGGTGGTGTGGGCATTGTTGCTGGATGTCTGTGCTGTGTTGGTGTGGGCATTGTAGCCGGATGTCTGTGGTGTGTTGGTGTGGGCATTGTAGCTGGATGTCTGTGTTGGTGTGGGCATTGTAGCTGGATGTCTGTGGTGTGGACATTGTAGCTGGATGTCTTTGGTCTGGCCATTGTAGCTGGACGTCTGTGGTGTGGGCATTGTAGCTGGACGTCTGTGGTGTGTTGGTGTGGGCATTGTAGCTGGATGTCTGTGGTGTGTTGGTGTGGGCATTGTAGCTGGATGTCTGTGGTGTTTGGTGTGGGCATTGTTGCTGGATGTCCGTGTTGGGTGTGGGCATTGTAGCTGGATGTCTGTGTTGGTGTGGGCATTGTAGCTGGATGTCTGTGTTGGTGTGGGCACTGTAGCTGGATGTGTGTGGTGTGTAGGTGTGGGCATTGTAGCTGGATGTTGGTGGCGTGTAGGTGTGGGCATTGTAGCTGGATGTTGGTGGCGTGTTGGTGTGGGCATTGTAACTGGATGTTGGTGGCGTGTTGGTGTGGGCATTGTAGCTGGATGTCTGTGGTGTGTAGGTGTGGGCATTGTAGCTGGATGTCTGTGTTGGTGTGGGCATTGTAGCTGGATGTCCGTGTTGGTGTGGGCATTGTTGCTGGATGTCCGTGTTGGTGTGGGCATTGTAGCTGGATGTCCGTGTTGGTGTGGGCATTGTAGCTGGATGTCTGTGGTGTGTAGGTGTGGGCATTGTAGCTGGATGTCCGTGTTGGTGTGGGCATTGTTGCTGGATGTCCGTGTTTGTGGTGTGGGCATTGTAGCTGGATGTCCGTGTTGGTGTGGGCATTGTAGCTGGATGTCTGTTGGTGTGGGCATTGTAGCTGGATGTCTGTGGTGTGGGCATTGAAGCTGGATGTCTGTGGTGTGTAGGTGCAGGTATTGTAGCTTGATATCTGTGGTGAGTTTGTGTGGACATTGTAGCGGATTGTCTGATGTGTTGGTGTGGGCATTCTTGCTGGATATGTGGTGTGTTCGTGTGGGCATTATTGTTGGATTTCTGGTGTGTTGGTTTTGGGCTTTATTGTTGGTTATCAGGTGTGTTTGGTGGAGGCATTATTGTTAGATATCTGGTGTGTTGGTGTGGGCATTATTGTTGGATATCTGGTGTGTTGGTGTGGGCATTATTGCTGGATATCTGGTGTGTTGGTGTGGGCATTGTAATTGAATATCTGGTGTGTTGGTGTGGGCATTGTAATTGAATATCTGGTGTATTGGTGTGGGCATTGTAGCTGGATATCAATGTATTGTATTTTGGATTGCATCGTTTCCTGATAATTTTCAGGTTTAGGTTCAGTTTTAGGATTACCAGAACAGCAGCAGCTCAGTTTCAGGGTTGGGGACTCCACATGCATAGTTTACAAGGCCTTTGTGCAAGGACCAGTTGTGATCTCATTTGTGTGTGTGTGTTGCAGTCATTCCATTTGACACTGGAGTCTCCCTCAGGTAACCTCATTCCTGCAATGAACACTGGCAACCTCACACAGGCCATCAGTGTCAACAATCCACTCAAGGTATGTCTTTGGGCAGGAAATATACATCGTTTTCTTTCAGATATTGGTCAAGTGTTAAACATTGCCTTGCGACTTTTCTCTTTTTCATGTTATAGGTCCAGTGACTGATGCTGAAGGGAATGATGCTTGTGGACTGTTTCTGATGCATGTTTGCTGCAATGAATGTACAGCTGCTAGTTTGGGTCTCACAGTAGATAAAGTGAAAGATAATGTGCATATTGAGAATGGGTGAGAGAGAGAGAGTGCATGGGTGTGTTTGAATGGGTGGGGTTGGGGACATGTGCTTATGGTGGAATGTAGGTTTTTTTTTCTCTTCGTTCCATCTCTGTTGGTTACTATAATTTATTTTCTGGATTTTTGGTAACATCTCATTTGGGTAGTACAATCTTTACTCAGATTGGTGTGTTGAGAGAAGGTGGAGAGAGCATATACTTACCTCTTACATTGTGAAATCAGTGCAGGTTGCCAATGATTTTTGTTTTGCAGCAACCCATCCGAATGCGCCTCAAAATCACATACAACCACAATGGGACAACAGTGAATGAGATGGGAGAAGTGAACAACTTCCCACCCTCCCTCTGGCAATAGTGACACGCTCTGCGGCCAGGCTACAGACTCTGACTTCATGAAGATGACGTGTGCACAACAGCACGCAGTGTGATACTAACATGAGCTGACCAGCCATGGAATACAAACATTACATGCCTGTTCTTTGGGAGGGGGGGAGCTGTGTTGTCTTTTTCTCCGTTCTGCGCCTGTAATAACATGCAACTGTGGAGACGCTGGCTCTTCCGTAGGTGTTTGCTGCGACAGGCAAGGCGTGTGCTGGCCATACCATGGACAGACTGTGGTTCTGTAGAAACGGAGAATACATCCATCCAACCGGGGAGTGAGGGAGCTTGAAAGGGAAAGTCCAGTCACCACCCCACCGACAGGAGACGTAGAGGGACATTCTGTGTGGTCTGGTGATTCTTGTGCCTGAATCTAGGCAGGCGTTGCCTGGTGTGTGTGTGTGTACGTTTTGATTGAATCTGATACAGATCCCTTTGTCAGGGGGTTATGAATGTACACAACACACTGAAAAGACATTTGGGGGAAAGAGAGGGGCTACATTGCTGCTACTTCTTTTTTTTTCTGTTCAGGTTGTGTGATTGCCGGGTAACAAAAATGAATCGTATGACAGTAGTTGTGTAACTCAACTCGCCTCCTAATGTGGCATCCATCCGATGATGGAAGGTGAATGGCGCAGTATTTGCTTTGCCATGATGGTTTTGCCTTTACTAAAAGAATCGTTTAAGAAAGTCAAGTTTCATATTATTCATGATGATGGGATTATTTTTGTTCTGATTGATATCACAGTAAATCTAACTCGAGAATTGAATGCTTTAAGAGAGCGAGATGTCTGGTCCGACCCCCTTTCGGAAGAGAATAGTTCAGTAACGTTGAAGCAAAATAGGGCACACCACTTGAGCCAATGATAGTACCACCTGCATGGTTTGGCTTCATCTGGTTCTGTGTTGAAGGTAGTGTCTCTCTCCATTCCCTTCCTGCTATGTGGTCCCATGCCATAAAGGGTGTAATGTGAAGGCTGCATTGGACCATACTGAGCCATTAGAAGCCAGGCACATGGCCAGGTGTGTTGAAAGTGATTGGAACTGGGTGAAAAGAGGCTTTGACTTCATTTGTCTGGACTGTGCAGGCTTTGATCCTCACAGGAGGGAAATTAAAACAGCTGTCTAGATGTTGGGTCTGTCAAGTCTGTAACCCAGGAAACAAGGGAAATGAGTTCGACTCTTCAGCCATCTGCATGATTTTTTATATTTATTTAGTTATTCATTTATTTATTCAACAGTTTATTTATGGCTCTCTTGGGGGCATTTTGTGCTTTCTCGTACCTTTAAAGAGAAAAAAAATGTGCTATAGAAGGAACACCTTTCACATGTCCCACAAAAACATCTGGCCTTCTTTGTGTCGAAATGGCTCTTTAATTACTGATGATGTGATCATGAAATATACTTTTAAAGAACGTAATTTCCCCCTTCTCCTTGTGAATTGATGGTGTTTGGCATTCATTCAGAATGAAATTCCTACAGATTGTTTAGTTGTGGATGATGAAAAGCAAGCGTTACATTGATTTACTATGTGGGCTGCTTATGTTGCAGTTGCAGAATTGGTATGGTTGTTGGAAAGTATGCAGTGATTTGTGGGGTGAAAGTGATACAGGGGCAGAAGACCGAGTGGTATAAATCAAGTGCTGAATGATCCAGATGCGTGCTTTCTAGGTGGGCTTAGTGTGTCCTTTGCTGATGTTTGTGGTCAACATGTACAAGATGCACATGTGCCATTTGAGGAAGGGCAGGGAAGGGATTCTCTCCCCTTGCCTTCCTGTCATGTGGGCTTGCAGTGGGAATGACTGGTGCGTGGTTTCAGAATGAGAAAAGGTGAGGGTTAGTGCATTGATCAGCCAGTGTTGCCTGCCGTTCTGTTGCTGACTGGTCAACAGGAATAGGGAAGGATTGTATGTCTGTGATCTCCCCAGCTAGTTTTGAGAAGGTGGTTCAGTAGGATGGGGTCATAGAGTGAGATGCTATGGGATTTTTTTTTTTTTTTTTTTTTTTTTTTTTTAAGCCATTCACAGCATGAGTATGGTAAAGAAGTTGGGGTCTGGGGTGAGTTTGCTCTGTGGCGTCTCGATTCTTGAAAATGTTTAATATTTGCCAGTGTTGGCTTTATGAAAGACGTTTCAGCGATTTATTGAAATGTTTGGGCAGTTTATTTGAAACAAGTTAGTGTAAGCATGGCATGAGAGGAAAAGTGAACTGGTTTCATATCAGATATCTGAATTTTTAAAAAAATCTATCCAGTCATTGGCCATTAACAGAATTTTGATAACAGATTGGAAAGATAGGCTACAGGGTTTTTTTTTGAATGACTGCAGCTTTGATATTGCTTCCACCATATAGGAATCCAAGTTCCCTTTCCAGATTCGTTTTCTTTGCCCAATTTTTTTTCATTGACATTTGAAGATAGATACAACATGAATGAATGCAGACATCATTCTTTTCTTAAATTTTGTTCCATGCAGATAAGTACAAAGTGAATGCAGTATAAGGAACTGCTGTCGGTTTAAGTACATTGCATTGTAAATCCAGGCTATAATATTTTCATTCAAATTAATTAAGTTTTGTTAACCCATTATCTGGCATCCATTTGTTAATGGAGTAAAAAGAAGTGAGATGGGTAATGGGGTATGTGATATATATATATATACTTTGCATAAATTGTGATATGAATATATACACACACAGAGTGATGGTTTTGTATTGGAGAGTCGGACACCATTAAGTAGGATGTGTCAGGCAAGAGGGGAGAGGAGAGGGTGATAAGTTGCACATCGGGTTCATGGAGAGAGAGGGGGGGGGGGGGGGGGGGGGGGGGGGGGGGGGTGAATGTAGGGAACAAGAGGTGCCTATTCATTCTTTAGAAATATTGCATGTGCCCCTCAGCTTCACATGTATGTACCTGAAACTTTGTTGACATGCAATTGTGCTGTTGTGAATGTGCTTGTGAATGTGTGGGTGGAAAAAGATGATGAGATTTTAACGATTTCTGCTTGTACATTTTTTTTTTTTTTTTTTTTTTTATCTCATCAATGTTCTCAATGGTCAGGACATGGAGAAGTTACTGGTTTCAACTGGAAAATGACTGCTCAAGGCTGTTCTCTGTGAAGTTTTATTCATTCATTGTAGACTTTTGAAAGGGGTGGTATATCATGCCACTAAACAGATTATGCACACTTCTGTTGAACCTGCCTTCCAGGTTCTTGCCAAGATTATGGAACAGCGAGTTATTATCATTAAAAAAAACAAATGATGTGTGGTGCTTGTGTAGAAACAAGCACCCAGTACATATTTGTTACTGATCTCCCTTTACCTCTGTCTGGATTCACTTTCATGTTTATAGACGTGTCAAAGCAAATGTCATAGTATTGACAGCCTGCCTTGCTACATTTTTGGATTGCAGTGGATTGCAAGGAGCCATTATTAAGCATATTTTGGTAGGAGACTGAAAGAAATCATTTGTGGTCTGATCTGGAAGTCCATCTGTGTGGTGCCAAGATTGGTGACTCCGGACATGGGCAGGACCGGCAGCAATGTTGTACTTCTCGTATAGTGGTGGAATTGACAGTTGCACATGGTGATGTGTCGGAGGCTGAAATGAGAATGATCATAGCAATGGCAACAGCTCCAAGGTATCTTTTCCGCCTAGTCTTTACAGCTTCTAGGCAGCTCAGCTGAAGAGGGATTGAGCAAAGTGTGCATGCTGGATGGAGAGAGAAAGGATGTGGCATGGCAGTAACTGGATGTCGAGGTTTTTTGTTCATACTGTTTGGCCCATCTGCTCGGAGTGGTGGAGAGTTGACTAGTGTTTAACATGAACTGGTAGACATTAGAGTGAACTTAATATTGGTTAGGTCAGGTGGTATTATTGAGGACTGGCTGTGGATAGCAGGAGTACAAATTTCTTCCACTGCTTCTGTAGCTTTTGGGTTTTCTGTTGCCGTGAGGGGACAACTTTACTGGGATGTGGGATCTGGTCTGCAAGAGAGGCTGCCCTTGTTGGAAATGGTTTGAGTCCATTGTGGCCATGTTCTTTCAGCTATCATCTAATTTCACAGAGGAAAACTTGTTCGATTCACACTCCTTTTATTGTGTAAGGCTAACCTTTCCTTGTAATGTCAGGGGGAGTGGTGCATGTTATTTTATGTATTGATAAACAGGTTACAAGTGTATTTTCATCACAATTTTTTTGTTGTTGAAAATAAGTATGCTTTACAGTTTAAAAAAAAGAAAAAGGTTATGAGCGAGAAAGAAAGAATGCTGGCTCTGCAATTGGCAAGGCTGCAAAGCTGTTCCACTCAGCATTATTATATCAGCTGTTTTCCTCTAACATGGTGATGGTTCTTTTCAGTGTGTATTGTGTCTAAGAGTGGCATAAGCAATGCAGTCAGAGCTGAATGTGTCATGAAGTGCGAGCTCCACATTGTATGCGTAATCCCAGCCGGTTTGCAGAGACTTGTCCTGGGCTGGAAGGAATCACAGCTGGAAGGAATCTGCTATGTCCAAGTCATTGCTTTTTTTTTTTTTTTTTTTTTTTTTTTTTTTTTCCCTCAGTCTAAGCATTCCAATTCTTGGTGGTATAATTTCTAGTGTTCATGGAGTGTATTCTGAAAATGTATATAATTCTGTTAATGATATATGCATGGAATGATTTCTAGCCTATTTGTATTTGAAGATGTATGTAATTTGTCAAGCAGAGCATTGAAAAGAGCGACAGCAAAATGTGGAATGTCTGAGAGAAGAGTGCTAGTTGACATGAATCCAAGACATGTTTTAAAAAAAACATGCATCGGAACAAGTTGCATATGGTTGATTTATTTGTATGATGTGCACCATGAATAAATGAGACAAAAAACCTGCGTGTCTTGGCAATGAGATTGCATTATATACTGTTTGCATTATATACTGTCGAAGGTAGAGGGAATCATGGCTTTAGTAAAAGCATGTTCTCTTATCGCTCTAGGCACTTCACTGTATGGAAGGAAACATAACGATTATGATCTCTGAAAGAATGCATTCATTCTTGAGATTTAAACGAGTAGGCCTGTTGTAAATCAGCTGAATGGCAAGGGTTTTCATGGGGCCAGTACATAGCCAGAGACTCGGTCAGCCTCACTTGCTGCAAACGTCACAACAGATTAGAAGTTTTAACTCTTAGCCATGGAAGAAACTAAACTGCACAAATATGGTGTGCAAACTGTTAGCGCGCATATTTTCTGCAGTTGAAGAGCAGCAAGTACGAGTGTGTGTGTTTGTGAAGGTAAATCTGCACAGCATCACATTTGTGAGAGTACAAAAAGGTCGGCTTCCTGACTGCTATGTCATTTTTTCTCTTGGGTAGGCCTGTCTGGCTTTAGTGCTGAGTTTATGTGGCCGACTGAGAGCATCTTTCACCGCTTTGGCCTTGAAAAGAGAAACCTATCTGTGGCCAGTTTTGGAAATAGTCTCTTTATGCTGCCTGTGCAAAAGTATTATAACCTGGTGGCCGGCTCCTACACAGAAATGTGCTACATTATGGGGGCTCATGTGGGAAGCCTCAAATTCCAGAGTTAAATTTCATCCTAGTGCTGGATGCGACTGTATACAGGGCAATGTTGCCAGCCAGTTTTGATTCCCAAGTAATGACGTTGCTTTTGCTTTCAAGTAATTGAGTTGGTTTCATTTTGTTTGAATACTGAACAAATGATTGAAAAAAAAAAAGGGAACTTTTAACTTAGGTCCAGCCAGATCAGGCGCTTGATAAACTCTGAGGGCGTATAGCACAGAGGCTTATTTTTTGGTTTTTAAAAAACAACAGAAAAGCCTATGATGGAATTTGATACAGTTAAGATGCTAAAAACATGTTGGTATTTCAAGTATATAGCATTTCTTGAATGCATACATGAGAAACGGTGACTTTGAAAACAGTTTTGCCAAGGCTTTTTGCTTCATTCACTGCACATTGTACATGGCGCAGATTTCATGCGATATGTCACATCAAACACCCACAAGAAAGCGACTGACTAAATATGACATCATCATGGAAATAAATGTTGGAATAATGACCTGCCAAATTAACACACAAAAACACTACTTTTTTTCTTTCTTTCTTTTTTTTTTTTTTTTTTGGCATATGCCTGCAGTCATCATTAATTTGTAACTTTGACATCATTATTTATTCATTTTTTTTTTTTTTTTTGCTTTCAACTGATTTCCTGCAGGTGTGTTTTATTTGTATAAAAATCTGGTTTGAGGCTTTGAAATACTGAAATCTTCTCTCTGGAATTCTGTTAAGCAAATCTGATGTATTTGTGAATTGATTAAAGGAAAATCAAACACTTGTTAGAAATTAAACTAACTCTGAAATGGTAGAAAGCATTCGTCTCGGTGATGCACTTTTTATCCTATTATGTCAAATATGGGAGACAAATATTTTATTCTTTTCTTTGTATTTATGAGAATAAAGGAGACGCAAACACATTTTTCCAGATAACCATTCTCTGAACAATGATAGCTTAATTTGCTCTCTTTCCTTAATTTGCTCTGTGTGTGTGTGTGTGCGTGCGCGCGTGCAATGTTTTAATATATATGCAAGTTGTGGAGTTCCTATAATTCACTGACCTAGTGACTATAATGTACAAGTAAAGGTATGCTGAATAACAGTATTGCATCATTACTTGAAGTTCATAAGAACACTAAACACACATCCTTGGTGAATACCAGTGAAAAAAAGAAAAAAACCATAAATCAAACTTGGTAATCTGTGGGATATGCAGGTCACAAGAGGTCAGACTGGAGGTCACCGAGGGCCTGGTTCAGGCGTTTGACCTTGTCTCTTCCAAGCCTCGTTTGCTTTGCTCTGTCTCTCTCAAAGAACTCTCATCTCCTCTTCCACCATCAGTACCTGGACACACACCAAATGAACGGGCATCAATACTACGCATACAATGCAAAGAACAGGCAATACAATCATGAGGAGAGGTGTGTGTGGGGGGGGGGGGGGGAGGGGTGGGGTGGGGATGGGGGACATTTGGCCTATAAAACATCTGAAAAGTGCCAGGCTACTCAATTAAGCCTTGGGAAAAATTTCTGGCTCCATGAGTGCCTTCTAATTCACCTGAAGTCCTTTGCCTATCATTTTACAAAGAAATGAAGTCTTTTGAGGGGTAATTCTGCATCCTCCCTCTCTTTCTTTTTTTTTGAATGGAGTTGACAACAGTTGGCTGGATGCTTTTATAAAGTTTATCGAATGAGACTTAAGATACTCCAGGTCATGAGTTGAGCATGGAAAACAAGTAAGTGGTACTGGCTTGATGAATGCAAGGATCAAGGACCCCACCTCTAACGTCCCACCCTCATCTTAAAATACACAAATGAACCTGAAAAATGATACAATGAACAGATATTTATACCTGATGACATAGTGAACCAACACCAGTACCCAATACACACACAACAGACCATACCTGACATCTTCATGAACAGACATCGGAACCCGACACAGATATTGGTACCTCATACAAGCTAATGTACAGACATCGGTACAGTTACTGTTACCTCGTACAAGCTAATGAACAGACATCAGTACCTGATACAGATATTGTTACCTCGTACAAGCTAATGAACAGACCGTTCAAGACTGATACTGATACCTCACACAAGCTAATCAACAGACATCAGTACCTGATACAGATTGGTACCTCATACAAGCTAATGAACAGACGGTTCAAGACTGGTACTGATACCTCACATACGAGCTAATGAACTGACATCAGTACCTGATGCAGATATTGGTACCTCACACCGATGCCGATACCTTACACACAAGCTAACGAACAGACATCAGTACCTGTTAAGATACTGGAATCACGTACAAGCTAATTAACACATTATTAATATTATTACAAATACTTGTATATAGCGCCTATCCTCAGCAAGAGACCAAGCTCAAAGCACTTTAGAATCCACACTTATTTATACAATGGGCTGCCTACCTGGGTATGCCGAGTTAAGAGCTGCCAGCTGGCGCTTCATTCAGTTGTTCCTGTGTCATCAGTTAATATTGTTCACTCAATTTCCTTACTTCCATCATTCTTTCCATTTCTCATGCAGGGTGCATGGTATTTGTAACGTATCATCTATACAACGGCCAAACGGGCCTTCTCTTCTGAAAGTTGGTGATGGGATTTTACGTGTGTGCAAGATCCTATGCATGCGTTCACACTCGGAACCTTGGTTTATAGTCTCATTCGAAAAAAAATGAAAAATCCCCCCTGTACCAAAACGGCCTGGCGGAGATTCCAACCTGCAACCCCAGGATCACCAAGATTACGATGAACAGATATAATATCTGACACAATACAATGACCAGACATCAGTACCTGACTTGTGAATAGACATCATACATGCCTACCCCTAAAATGAATTTCAGTAGCACTGACTTCAAATTCAGTAGCACGGACTCGAAATCAGTAGCATTCATTTTTTTCTTATGAAACAGTTTGTGGAAAGAGTTGGTCAGGGTGTCTTAATCAGCTCAACATATGCATAGAATAAGACAAAACTTTACCACCATGTTTTGATTACAGAAAATGCGCTGTCACAAAATCACGCACTTTGCTTTTGAATCGTCAGAGCCCAATTTCACAATGGAGGGAAATTTGCCACTGTATTTGTCCAGGAACTTCTGTGACAGCTGACGCTTTTTTGATGCAGGTTCATCGGCATCACCAGTTGGCACATCCATTCGCTTTCTCTTTGTATTAGACGCCATGTTTCTCAAAACGTCAATTACTTGCGATATCCGGTTTAGTACTTCCGCTTTCAAAAGCATCATTTGCTTGAATAACTGAGTTTTTAACGTCCCTCTATAGCAGAAACCGTTGGAGACATACGCTATTCATGTGCTTGATGAAGACAGGGCTTTATGTCCCTTTTACCATTCAGTGTTCTGCTTCTGCTTTCAAAAGCATCGTCTGCTTCAACTCGCGATCGTTTCAAGTAAATTTTGTTGAAAAATCTTTTTACCATAACGAAAAATAAATGTCTGTAATCGCCGTAGCTACTTTTTTTTTTTTTTTGTTTAATTGCCATAGAAAATACGGAAGTACCGTAGGGGTAAGCACGTATGAGACATCAGTACTTAACTTATGACCAGATATCAGAACCTTGCACGATCCAAATAACGGATACAGGTACCTGACGTGTAACACAATGAACAGACATCAGTACCTGACTCAATACAAAGAACAGACATTGGCACCTGACATATATACGACATACAAACATATGACGCATATAAACATGACAATCCAACACAATCGCAGCAAATTACTTCCACTACCAGACTGTCGTGCAAAATTTGCTTTGGTTTGAAAGTATAACCTTTGGGGCGATTTTTAATTAAAAATAAAAAAAAAGTTGCGTTTCCGGAAAATTAGTAGTTGTAGAAATGTGATGTGAAATAACTGGTTGTTGTAATGTTGAACTATAATCATGGTGCTCTGTCGTCCTGCACAAAAGAATGAGAGAGGAGTTTAAAGGTCTACTCTCCAGACTGGCAATATATTGTTGAAAACAGATCTGCACATAGTGAATTAACAGTAAGAGGTCCATTTTGCTGAAAAGTTAGTAGTGCTTTTGTATTTGATAAAAAAAAATTCTTTGCTTTCCCCATTCAAACTCGGTGCCTTGGACAGAAAATTATCACTTGTGGGGTTGCCTGAATTCCTTTAATCAAAATAGGCATGCTGTTCTACGTAGATCTTGATCAAACGACGACACCCTGACAAAAGATTTATCAACAGTGCTTGCCTTCTGTCTGCATGTTTAAGAACACATACTGTCAAAAGAAGGGAAGAGCATGTATACTGACATAGGATAGCCTTCTCAATTCAACCGAGCAGGGAACAGGTAACTTCAGCAGAAAACATCTTCGTCTTTGCTGAAGTATTACTGATACAGTCCACTGTCCAGCACACTGTCAAAATCCAATAGTATAACAATTAGCACCAAGACATTTAAACTGGTAAGAATTGAAGAAATCATGAGCCTCCAAACAGGCTGCAAAATCAGCAGGCACTAGGAAATGCTAGGGTTGCAGGACAAATAGTGTTGAAAGGGTTAACATAAGATGATGCTGGGATTATTAGCCATCAGGGATGGAAATAGGATGGTGGACATTAAAACGCCTTCATACAGACATTATATGGTATCGTAGAGGATTCCAGGGAAAAGTTTCCCAATGCAGACATGTTTCTATACACACATTCCTGTCTGTAGGAAACTTTTTCGAAACGATTGTGGTGTTGGCAAATGCAGCAGTCCTTCACAAACTTGATCAAAGAACTCTCCAGTTCCTTCTTCCTCTGAAAATGCCGACTCTTACCTTCCTAAACCCTTTGTCTTCCTGCATATTGTAGAAAAAGAACAGTTCAAGACACCCATCCCTCACCCCCATGCTGCTAATGGTTTCCCCAAACTGACCCTCTGTTCAGCAATGTCCACTTCTCGCTGTTTCTCATTGGTCATCCTGGCCAGCTCCTCTCGATGCGACTTCTCCGCCGACTCCAGCTGGTGGCGGAAAGCGTCGTCCATTCCTCGCATCTTCTCCATTGCCAGGCTGGAGGAAACGGCACAGGTTGGGGAGTGATCAAACACGACCGTGTTCAAGAGCTTAACACAGCAAGCAGGAATGACTTGCACACATTACAAGGACATTCATGGTAAGGTTTACGCATTTGATTTGAACAGGCGTCAACAATGGTTTTGTAAGGTCCGGCAGAACAAAAAGGAAAGGTAACTCCACTTTCTGCATGAAAAAAAAAAAAGGAACAAAAGCAGGACTGCTGATATGGTATCTTTTTGGAAGAGAAAAGTAGAACTTGAGTATAATTTTCAATTATAGCACAGTGGAGCATGGAGCCTTTTCAGGGAGATTACACTAAGGAAAAAATGTTGCATCACAGACAAGTCAGACCGCTGAAGAAAAAATTATCCCCTGAAATAGACATGAATAATAACAACAACAACAACAACAAAAAACATTTTCAGGGAGATTAAACACAGAGGAAAAAAAAATGTTGCATCACAACCAAATCAGACCACTGAAGAAAATCATACCCTGAAATAGATATGAACAGCAAAAAAAGTCTATGATGTGGTAGCTGTACAGCATTTAAAACTTTGCTAAGTGTGCTAGCCATTCCCTCTGATTTTTCACTCCCAGCTTTTTGTTAGTAACATTTAAATGCCATCAAAAAAAAAAAAAAAAAAAAAAAAAAACCCCATATGGCTAAAAAAGATACTGGAGAATGAACATGTTTGAAAGATCTGAAGGTTGTTGATGATTGAAATATTTTGTTTTGGCATCATTTACGGTGCCATGTAATTTTCAGGTCTGAACTACTTGCGAGTCATTTGAAGTTGAACATGATGTTGCAGCAAAAATTTTTTCTTCAGCTGTAATGAACTTTTACCATCCTGGCACACATGTGCGGGTCTAAAAACATTCATCAAGTTCTGTCATTCTTGGAAAAAATGTTGAATGTTCAAAGCGTGAAAAGAAGAAAAAAAAAACAACAAAAAATCCCCCCAAATCCTGGTGAAATCAGAGCAAGTCTTAATCTTGTACAGTTGAAAAGGGAGTGAAGCAGGCAATATCTTAGCTAGAGGTCCTTAAAATGGTTTCGTTTATCTCCCTTTGATTACACGATTATTCCATCAGCAATAAGTGATTCTCTATATTCAGTGGTTATGCATCATTTACAAAACATTTTTAACGTCACAAGTTTGTCCTTCCCCACCCCTATTTCAAGTCTCTTTCAGTGTTTAGGAATTAAACTTACACAAGCTGTTTCCTGCTGTAAGCATACCATCATCACATTAAACTAATCAACAACTAGAAAAGATGATCATGGCTGAAATATTTACATACATATCTTTCACTCGTCTCATCTTCTGTGCCCCCTCAGTGGCGCTGCACATGTGACGCTCATTCCGGCTCCCTGTCTTAAGCCACATCCTAGATTTTCTTGCTGCAGCCCTAACACAGCAACCCACAGGGAGCTGTCAATTTCAAGTCATCATGAGGCAACCCACCAGGAGACACTGCATCGCTGCCAAGTCACTTTACTGGTGTTCAGTGGTTCCTGTTCTGAACCAAAATATTCGGGACACCTCCTACCAAGCCTACAATACTTGACAATAATTGCTTAGTCGTGAAGCCAGTGTAAGCTCTCCCTCCTGAGGGCATCACCATGTTGGTCGAACAAAAGTTCCCCTAATTTGCCAATACTGTTGACCCTGAAGGAAGGGCACTGACATGGAGAGGAAAAAGACACTGAGGTCACCATGAATTTGAGACTTAAAGAAAAAAAAAAATCCTGATGGAAATAAATGATGTTGAAAAAAATTCATACTACCGATTTCCATTCTTGTCTGAGATGGCAATGACATGGCTGTATTTAATGCTCACTTCCATAATCTATCCTCGCATCAACCAGGCCCAAGAAACACAGACACCTGCAGTGCTGACCATAAAATTTGAGCATCACTCTCGGAGACACATCCAATATGTGGATGAAGTTCGACTGTGTGGTGCAGTCTTCCCAATTTAGTCCCCTACAAATGCAGCTTTGGACAGTAGCTGCCCACCCCTCCCCCCAAACAAAGAGCTCTGCTGAAAATCAAACCCACAACCTCCTAGCTGGGAGTCCACAACACTGACAAGTTTGCCATGGTAGCTGGTGGAGATATGTGCCATCCCTGCACTACACGTCCATAGCGTGTGCAGTAACGGTTGAGAAAGCAGAGTGTTCTCCCTTGGTCTCACCTGGCGGCCTCCACAGCCTTGTCCCGTTCCTGTCGCAGAGCCTTCTCCTTGTCCTGCCAGCTGCTCTGCATGCTGCTGACCTGCTTCTCCAGGCTGCTGATCAGCTCCGACTTCTCCCGCCACTTCCCGCTCAGCTGTCTGCACACAGTCACAGCAACCGCAGGACTGTGCATGTTCCAAGTGTGAGTGATGCAAAAGCAAACTTACTGCACATGCAAACTCACTGCAAACAGATCATTAATATGCTAACATTAAAAAAAAAAGCAAAAGCAAAACGTTCTCAAACCCATTTTGTGCTGAATGTGAGAAGGTAAGTGTTTGCTTGTTCTTTTTTTGTTTTCACTGTCCTGAATGTTGTTTGTTTTACCTGAGGATGACACGAGAGGTCGAAATGCATCGTGTTTTGTCCTGTAATCCATTTGTCCAGATTGCCTTGCGCAACTAATAACTTTTCTTTTTAAAATATGCCTCAATTTCCGACTTTAGTTGCCTCGCTTTGAACCAAGACATTCCCATATTAAAACTCATATTCATGACAGGCATATTTCTTTTTTCTTAATTGCAACATTAAATCCTATCCTCAGGGTATATTGTTATACAATGATATGGACATCAAACCTCTTTATTTGTTGAATCAACATTGTACACCTGTCCACTTCAGAACAGGTACTAAACCATCACTTGCACATTCTGTGTGTGCAAGCTTGTGTAAGAGAATATACGTACACAACACTTTGTGTGTGTGTGTGTGTGTGTGTGTGTGTGTTTGTGTTCATATGAACATTTCTGGGGGGGGGGGGGGGGGATGTACTATTTTTGTGTAGTGAAAAAACTACAGCCTCACAGCTAACAACCAGAAGTCACCATAGAGCAATGCACCCCCCTTTCCCAACCCCCGCCCCTGCAAAACTTTCAACAGTTCAGTATTGCCAGTGCATGCAAACATTGATCATTTCCAGTCAAAAACTGCTGACAAAGACACGACCATAAAATGCTGACATGCTCCTCTATCGCTGCGGCTGCTTCATACTTGTAGGCCCAACAAAGTCTTACATAACATAAAAGACAGTCAACAGTCCTCTTTTCAGAAGGGAGAAGAACAATGCAGAGTAATCTATGGAGAGTGCCTGTTGAAGAGAAAGGAATCAAGACAGAAGGAACCAGGCGAGGAACACAGCACTGACTGGTGGGTCTGCCTGGAGGTGTCCAGGTCACTCTGCAGTGCCGCCACCTGCTGCTTCAGCTCACTCTTCCTGCTCTGCGCCTCCTCCAGCAATTCCTGAAACAATACAGAGGGCACCGTGTCACACTGTTAGGGGAGGCAACTGAGAGAGAGAGAGAGAGAGAGAGAGAGGGAGAGAGAGCGAGAGAGAGAGAGAGAGAGAGGAGATGATGATGATGATGATATATCTTTATTTCCAAGGGTAACAGATAGCAAACACAGGTTTTTTTCCATCTGACCCTTGCCCCGCTAAGGGACTAAGCATGACTAGCGACCAAAACTTATACAACCGTACACACATATATGTTTACAGAGAGAGAGAGAGAGAGAGAGAGAGAGAGAGAGAGAGAGAGAAACGAGCGACAGACAGCGACAGACAGGGAGGGCAGAGAGAGAGAGAGAGGGGGAAGAGATAAAGACAGACAGACAGGAGGGCACAGAGAGAGAGAGTGAGAGAGAGAGAGAGAGAGAGAGAGAGAGACAGGGAGGGCAGAGAGAAAGGAAAGGAGAGAGGAGGGAGGGAGTGAGAGAGAGATAACAGAGGAAAAGTGAGACAAAACAGAGAGACTGATTGTGCCCATGAACAAATCAACAGACATGCATCACATCCTATGAGACGTAGACTGCAACATGAGAATGGCTGTTCTTGGGATAATGCATACCATTAACACACCGAAGACACAACCATCGATCGTCTGCCACTGGAACAGTCAGGCCTGCTTCTCCACTGTCTGGTCAACATACTTATGAACCTGGCATGACAGGAGAACAGCGATGGGGAAAAAAAACAGGACAGCAAGATGTGCGAGGGAAAGACCTTCAGCATGTCGGCCTCAGGCACAACCTCACACACCCCATCACCCACGGCAGCAGAGCTGCGTGTACCTGCGTGTCCTGCAGAGCGGCCCTCTCCTCGTTCAGCTGGTCCTCCAGACTTCTCTGCACTTTCAGCGTCTCCTCTCGGGACTCGCGTATCTGCTCGTCCCGCTCCAGCAAACCCTGAAAGGGACATCAGCCAATCAGGGCTCACTCTTCACACAACTGCATGGACACGTATAGAATTGTAAAAGATAAATGAATAGTAATTGAAAACTAAAAACGCTATTACATTTCTGGAAATATCAGTAAAGCACACATCCAATAAATCGTGCCTGTTAATTACACTGCAGTGTGAAAAAAGCTCTGTGCTGAGTAGAGCCAATGCCGTTCCTTGATAGACAATCGTGTTGTGTCCTGTCCTGTGCACTTGACAGATCTGCAAGCAAGCAACCATGTTCACTTTTTTTTTTTCTCTTTTAACAGTTCATGGGACTCCGGCAGTCTTCAGCTGGCAATACCTTATGTTGACAAGCTGCTGATACTTTCATTTACTTGCAAGTTACTGGCGTTGGCTTCCGATATCTCTGCACCACCAGGTTTATGACTTTTTTGTTGCCACAGTCATATCATTTGATCTAGTCTAAAGCTAAACAAAAAACAAATCATCACAGAAGCTGGAAGAGAGGCACGCAATTTTGATAAGCACTGGCATCTTTCTTTGAATATGACCAAAAAAAAAAATTAATAGAAAAATAAAAATTGACAAACTGGCAACATATCATACTTCCTCAAAATTAGAAATAAAGACCTTTGATATCATGCATATTAAATAAATATGCAAGGACAAAAATATATGCTTACATATCAAGTGAATACAAAGAACAAACATACATGCTTACACAAGTAAATAGAACAAAAATACATGCTTACACATATCATACATGCTTACAAAGCAAAAAAATGAAAATAAAAAGGAAAAAAAATCATGCGACAGTATCTGGAAGCCCAGGTCACACCTTTCAGCTGTGCACATCAATCATTCAGGCAACTGACCTCTTTCAGTTTGCGGATAGTCTCTGTCTGGTCATCCACCATCTTGGTTTTGATCCGCACCAAGTCTGTCTCTTTCTGAAACACCACAGGCAGACTTAGACAGACCTGTTCAGCTGCACACCATTGGTGGAATTTGAATGTACATTATTAACACACACACACACACAAACCACTTAATGGTTTACAACACCCAAAAATTCACCCATGAAAAACAAAAAGATGTTATGCAAATATATTTTAAGGATACTGAATGGTTCGTCAGGTTTGCAGTCTTGGTGAGAGGCTGGTCTCTTAGCATCAGGGGAGATAAAATCAACATGATTATAATTTGTGACTGAAAGTTCAGTCTCTTGATGACTGGCAGCAGTTGTGTGATGCTAATGGTGAAATACACTGTCCTTACATCTTCTCATGAAAAGCCTTCAGTTTGGGCTGTTGCTTCCCCTCCCCCTCCCCACCACACCCAATCTTTGCCCCCCTCCTGCCCCCACCTCCCCTCTCCTCCAATCCATGGTATAGATGTTTTCTAGAATATACCCTGATCTGTAACACCACACCAGCATGTTGAGGTACACTGCTAAGTTTGCCCTGCAATGGGTACTAAAGGCTACGCCAGCGTAACGACTTCAGGACAAGAACTCAGCTCCTCCCCACAGCACATCATGTTTATGACTTCCTGGTCCACAGCCTACATAACAGACTTCGACTATCTGCCCTGCAACAACACTAAAGATGATCCCAACTTCAAAACTTCAGAGCTTGAGCTTTGTTCTTCCACAGCGTCACACCTTGGTCTACAGCATATATAACTGGCTTCACCAGCATTCGCACTTACAGGTGACTGATCGTCAGAAGACCACGACTTCATCGCACTTAAAAATCATGATAAGAGAAATGCATAACCAGATTTTAGAGCATCCCATCACCAAATGTTCAACTTACACCCTGGTGGGAATGGAAACGCATGCCGATTTCGGTTTTCTGTTTATTTCTTTTTTCTGTCCCACCTTTGGTGTCATCTCAGTGGCACTGCACCCACGCTGCTTATTCTGACCCCTGGTCCACAGCCACAGCCTGGCCTGCCATAGCCCCAGCACCGAAGATACTGATTTTCATTTCCGCATTTCAACTGTTACATAGGTGTATGCTACTTTATTTTGACATTATGACTTTTTCAGACGAGTCCATGTTGTCTCTGTATACTGAAAGAAACCAAAACTAAAGTTTTGGGAATGATATGATCCCTCAAAACTTCCTACTCACTTGTGGTCAGCAGCGGTTTGACGTTATACACTATCCTTGCACATTTTTCTCAAGTTTCTCCACTCATCTATAACTTAACCATCCATGTGCAGGGCTTCTTCAAAATCACTGTACGTGAACCAAAGTATAAATCTCTATGTTCTAAGACAAATCACACACAGACATACATGCAAGCAAAATCGCTTTTGTGTTCCTACAAAACATTAGCGAAGGTACACAGTGTTTCTCCTCCCCTTCTTATTAAGCTCTCGTTGACATAGCACTGACTGGACAGCTGAGGCTGGAGACAGCCCAGCCCCCCCTCCCCCCCCTTTACCTCCAGCTGCTTCTTCAGGGTGGACACCTCCTGTTCCAGGGCATCGATCTTGGCCTCCAGCCGACCCCGGTCCTGAGAGAGAGAAGCTCCTGCAGAAGAATGAGGGAACACTGTCACTGCGACTCTTCTGTTCTATCTCCATTTGGTGCTACAGGCAGGCATGCATGTATGGACTCATACACACACACACACACGCACAGACACACACACACTCACACACAGATACACACACACACAAACTGGTACTCCATGATTCCAAACAAAACCAAATTTAAATATTGTCATTTGGACATTTGAAACTCAACACTGTGGTTATTAAGAAGCAGATGGTCAGGTTTTTCTAGGGAGTTATTTTCTTTTTGGATAATATGAACTGTAAAAAATCATCATTTACAGTGTATCTGTCCATGTAGGCTTTGATCTGGTTTCACTCAACTTCCGGTGTTTGTGGAGACAGTGTGGAATTTCACCAAGATAAACAAACCTTTATCTCAACACTATCCTTCGAAGCCATAGAGAAATGCCGAGTGTATTTGTGAATCAAATCCACTGGAGATTACTGGAGTGGTTACTTGTAACACCTGGATTCAACATTGTTTTAAATATTTCATTTTTGCTGTCTGTCTGCTGAAAGTATATTAGAAGAACAGGTGGGAGCTAAACCTAATTCCCAGTAATTTTATACATTACTTTGAAATAAATCTTTGTCTGAATGAGTGTAATCCCCTCCCCTCCCCTAACATCTCTGAAATAATGTTAGCTGTCTATGTATGTTCACAACTGTCCATAGTCTGTAAAGTTTGCAATCCTACTCGAGTAAATGATACAAATACTCCCATCAGAAAACAGCAACACAAGCAGTTTTAACAGAGAGAGAAGGAGGGAAGGGGGGGGGGGGGGGGGGGGGGGGGGGGAGAATACGATTTTTATTGAGGGTAAAATGGATAAGCTTACAGCTTTTTTACACCATGCCCTCAAGAACAAAAACAGTAACTAACAATACCCAAATGAACATATAAATGATACACGAAAAGGAAACAGTAAACAAGCTTATAACGACAAAGAAGAGAGAGAGAGAGAGAGAGAGAGAGAGAGAGAGAGAGAGAGAGACATAGATTGTGTGCATGTTCTTGTGCGCACGTGTGTGAGATAGCGACTGACTGGTGGTTGACTGGTTCCTTACATAAGGAAGAAACTGTTTTTTTTTTTTCCCCTCATCTGGCCCTTGTCCCTTCAGCGATTAAGAATACTAATACACATTGTTACATAATAAAGAACAATATTGAGACAAGACAGTGATGAGAGAGAGAGAGAGAGGGGGGTGGAGTGGGGGGGGGAGAGAAGAGAGAGAGAGAGAGAGAGAGAGAGAGAGAGAGAGAGAGAGAGAGCATGTACTCCTCATATATATTCTGTTCTCATGATCTCATGATCCTAGCTGATGCACATCGTCTTTCAGCATCCACATAGTAGCGCCACTGGCTCATGATTTACAAATCTTCCAGCAGAAGGGGCCACAGGCATATGATTTGCAGATTCTTCACCGACTAGGCCCAGTAGTGTCAAGACTTAAATCTCTGACACCAGGGACACAGGCGCGTGATTTGAACACTTCTGCAGGGTGCTCAGCTGTATGCACAGGATTCGCACATTTTTGCAACACAAAATAGAAACCATTCCAAGATGAGCACACACACTGCATATTTCAACCATTCCCTGTACCAGTGAACAGAACATGCCCTTTGAGCTGTTGTTTTGATTGGTGTGTGGAGTGTTGGACCTCCACCATTTCAGAAGTGCGTATGTATAGGACCTAAGGCTGTGACTCCCATACACATGCCCTGGACAATATAAGGGAGATAACCCCCCCCCTTCTGTTACTGTATTTTAGAGACGGAGAGAGAGAGAGAGAGAGAGAGAGAGAGAGAGAGAAGATACCCCCTCTCATTCCCTGTTATCATATTTTAGTTATTTTGCACACATACACACTCAGAGAGAGAGAGAGAGAGAGAGAGAGAGAGAGAGAGAGAGAGAGAGAGAGAGAAACTGAGTGAGAGAGAAACTGACTGATAATCTTCATTCCCAAGGGACACAGAGAGAGACTGACTGATTGATAATCTTCATTCCCAAGGGACATGGACAGAGACAGACTGATCGATTGATAATCTTCATTCCCCAGGATGTCAGGTAAGCGAGAAGACACTCTTTCCATTTTGGCCCTTGTCCCTTCATGGACTAATGATACTAAACACAGAGCACTATTACACAATACAGAACTGCCTGGGACAAGAACAGGGATGATTCATATCAGCGTTAAAGAAAACAAACGCAGACACTGAAAAATGTCTGTTCTGAACAGTGATGATTCATATCAGCGTTAAAGATAACAAACATAGACACTGAAAAATGTCTGTCACACACATGCATACACAACTACGAGAGAGAGAGAGAGAGAGAGAGAGAGAGAGAGAGAGAGAGAGAGAGAGAGAGAGGCAGAGAGAGAGGGAAGCAATACAGCACAAATTATGCCCATAAATATTTCACTCCTATGATCTCCCTACTAATACACATTGTTGTTGCTATCCCCACAGTGGCACTACCACAAGATTTACAATCCTGTGCTGGTGGTCCACACCACAGGGCCCAGATCAACTTACACCACTGCTGAGCCTGCATGGTTTGATTTACAACATCGTATGGC